>BLQM01000279.1:0-19313 GCA_012489335.1 Triparma laevis f. inornata
GGGGGGAGAGAATGAGGATCCCTTCAAACTGAAATTCAGAAGTAAGATAGGCGGGCAATTTGCATAAATAATTGTTTGGGGATGCGGTTTTTTTTAATATCAAAAAATGTCAACCTTTTGTCTCTTCTCTTCTACCTCTTTGCCTCCCGCTCTTCTCTCTCCCTCTTCCTAATTAACTCTCCCACAACCTCATACGCGCAAAACATAATAGCCGAATTAGGTACCACCCTCGCAATGTGAGTCCCCATACCCGCGTACAGTCCCCTTGATCCCTCCTCCTTCGCAATGACAGAGATGGTCTTCCACATTCCCGTGTATTTGAAGACTCCGTTTTTGGCTTGTTCTCGCATACGAGTACGGGCGACTTCGTGGGGGTACGTGAGGAGCGAAGCGACGAGCTTGGAGAGCGCGGCGTTCTGAAGGTAACTCGCTTTGGGGAGGGTTTTAATTTGTGTTTGGGATTTAGAGTTGGAGTTGATCTTTGCGAGCTGCGACGAGCGAAGCGAGTCGCGTGAAGATTGGGGTTGATGAGGTTGGGGCGAGTTAGAATTGTGTGGCAGTGATAGTGGTGTCGATATCTAGACTGGCGGAATTAACGCGTTCTCAGCTCGTCGCCTCACTCCTCGCATTTCCTCACCTCCCTCTTCTTTAGGTTCTCATACACGACGAACTGGATCGCTCCCTCGCTGGCGCCCCAATAGGAGGCGGTGACGCCCCTGTAGAAACCTCCGAGGCCTTCTTTCTTGTAAATTGTTGAGACGGCGTTGGCGTAGCCGGCGTACTGTGTCTGGCCGGCGTCGTTGAGGAGCTTGGGGGGGGGGGGGTGGCGAGGAGCGGAGCGAAGGACGAGGAGCGACGGGGAGTGAGGGGGTGGATTAGAATCGGTTATTTCTCAGGTTTTGCCAGACTCTACTACCTCATCGCTCATTGATTTTAATCAAACAGCGCCGTATCCCCATCGCCCTTCCTCTCCTCCTGTTAGGGTTTCTCTCCATATAAATTCTCACCTGCATTCTAGTCTTAACCATCCAAATCGGGTTCGTAACCGAGTTCGCAAAAATCCCCGCAGAAACGCCAGCTATCAGAGGTGTGAAGACGGAGGAATCGGAGAAGTAGGGTTTGAGCTTTTTTTTAGTGTACTCGTAACTCCAGAAGTAGGTGGCGCGGGCGGGGATTATTCCGACGAGGGTGGGGGGGAGGCCTATCGAGAGGTTGGGGGAGCGGGGAGTTTTGTTGTGTTAGATTTGAGCAATTGAATATTAACGTGTTTATCGTCGTATTTGCCCTTTTTACGCTCATCGCGCGGCTCCACGAACGTTTTTCTCACCTCTCCAAAATCCACTAACACCGTCCCTCTTCAAAATCTCCCTCCCAACCTTCAGCGGCGTATTAACATTCGACAAAGAAGAGCTCTGAAGCTGCGTCTTAACAACCTCTAAAGGACATGTAATTGTTGAGGAGATTGTACCGGCGATTCCACCGGAGAGAAGATTTCCCGTTTGACGACTTATACGGATGTTCGAGATGCTGTCAAACAGACCCGTTTTTTTAGGGGTGACAGGGATTTTACAGAGGACGGTTGTGAGAAGGAGGAAGAGAGTTATTAATCTTAAAAGCTGGGGGGGGAAGGCGGGGGAGGGGTTTTGGGAATTTTGTAAGAAAGTGAAGTCGTTGCCATCACTCTCACAGCGTTGTGCTAACAGTATGTGAACAACATACGGAGGGGACAAGCCCGCTCTGTTGAGTGGCATTTTTCATATTCCAGTACCGCACTTTAAACGAACGCCCTAAGTTGCCTCGTGATCATGTTTAAATGACCTGGACGACGACAGATTCGTCACGATTTTCCCGACGTCGCACATGGGGAAAAACCATTTTTGGTGCCGTTGTGGACGGATTGGGGGTCGGTTTGACGTTTGAATCAAGGGTTTTTGCGGGTAAAACTTACCATTTTATAATTTTATATTCGAGGTCCACGCGAAATCGGCGATTTTCTTTTGACTGTAATTTCTCATTTCTCCCTGTGAAGTGAAAACCCTAATATATCTCGTTCTCGAATATATCGTAGCCCACACGAATTTCCTAGACGATAACCTAGGTCATTTAAGCCAGTTCTAAGGTTCTACTGACTTCTAGCGGCGGATAAAAAGTGTTATTTAAGGTTTCGAACTTCGAGATCCGCTGGAGGATGTCGACAAAAGCAGACAGAGTGGAGTTCGTGACAGGGTTCGACGGCTCGACGCCGTTGGATATCGTGGCAACGACCATACTACCGACACTTATTGGCGTGTTGTTGGTGCAGGAAATCGACATCCAGTCTACTAATACCAGCACGAAGTTCGCTGTGGAGTTCACGTTGGTTATAATGCCTGTCGTTCTCTCGCAAATGCGCCTAGGCTTAGAGTCGCCTCTAGGTCTAAGCGAGCTGCTGTACATTTCGCCCTTAATTTTCTCCGCTTTAAAATTATTGAAACGACGGCAAGTCGGCGACTTGGTTGACAAGGAGATGAAGTCGAGGAAGATCGTGACGATGCACAGGAGCGCGATATCAGTGATGACGTACGTGGCGATTCTGGCGGTGGATTTTAGGGCGTTCCCGAGGGAGTTCTGCAAGTGTGAGGTGTATGGGTACGGTTTGATGGATTTGGGGACGGCGAGGTGAGAGCTAGTGTAGTGAAGCGAAAAGATGCGAGGAGCGAAGCGACGAGGAAGAGAAGATCGATGACTGGAGCTACTAGCGCAACCGAATGACGACATTCAGTCCGCCAGCACATCCTCGCTTCGCTCGGAGCCGAGGAGCTATCATGACTGGAGCTACTAGCACACCGAATCACGACATTCAGTTCGCCTGCACATCCTCGTTAGGAGCGAAGCGACGAGCTTAAAGTCAGTAATATGCGACTGTATTACGCAACTAACACACACTCCCCACACACCCCCCTCCCCCCCGCTCAGCTTCGTGTTCGCCTCCGGTCTGTGCTCTCCGTGGAGCCGAGGTAAATCCAAAACCAAAACCAAAACCCAAAAAGGTAAGAAGTCATGAGGAGCGAAGTGACGAGCTGGGAATGCGATAGTTACGTCGTAATGAGTCTCCATGAGGAGCAAAGCGACAAGCATTATGAATATTCTAAACTAACTCGTCGTCGCTTCGTTCCTCCGCTCGTCGCAGAAAACAAAACCCTCCTCCGCTCCGCCTTGAAGTCTCTGCCGCTGTTCATCCTCGGGGCGGTGAGGTGCGCCGCCACCAAGGGCCTGGACTATCAGGAGCACGTTTCTGAATACGGCACGCACTGGAACTTCTTCTTCACCCTTTGCGCTATTAACTTTTTCTCCGAAGGTTTGTTAGGTTACAGTAATAATATCGCCGGGTGGAGACGGAGGTTCATTATACTACTGACGTTCGCGATATATCAAGTTGCGCTGACGGGGTTCGGACTGCAGAAGTACGTGGAGAGGGAAGGAAGGACGGAGAATATTTTTGATATGAACAGGGAAGGATTGTTAGGTAAGCGAGGACGAAGCCCAGCGAGGAGCGAAGCGACAAGTTTCGTTATCTCCACCACTAACACGTTCGCTTCGCTCGCTGCTCGCCTCAGGGACGCTCGGGTATACTTGTGTTTTCGTTGTGGCTGAGTTTATTGGGCGGGTTTGTTTTTGGCGTGGGGGTGGGGTGGGGAAGTGGGAGGGTGGGAATGTTTTGACGGGAGTAGGTGAGTGAGGATGAGAATATTATTAAACTATGATGATGAAGTAGATTATTTAACCTTAACTCGTCGCTTCGCTCCTCGTGTCGTCGTCACTGCAGCTGCTTTGGCCTGGATAATTTTCACGGTTGTCTCGGACGAAAACGGCTTGAACTTGGCAGTCAGCAGGAGGACGACAAATGCTGCTTATGTATGCTGGGCAGTCTGCGTGAATACGAGTCTGCTGCTGGGGCTGGCCGTGATTGTGCGCACCAAGGGGGAGGGTATCATGATCTTCGAGTCAATCAACAGGAACGGGCTGGTCGTTTTCTTGCTCGCGAACTTGCTGACGGGCGCCGTTAATTTGAGCATCGACACACTGGCGGTGTCGAATCATGTTGTTGCAATCGAGATAGTTGGTGTGTACATGGGGGTTGTTTGCGGGGTTGCGGTGGTTTTGGATAAGTGTTTTGACTTGACGCTTAAATTATAGAATGAATAGAGTTGGTGTATTTAAGTATGTAAAAGGTAGATAGTTATAGATTCGTTATATTTTTGGGGTTGTTTGGTTTTATTATTATCAGCTTCGTCGAATTTTATTATTATCGGCGTCGTCGAAAGAAGGCCGGATCGACGAACAAGACTGCCGACAGCGAACCGACTAGGAGGGAGAGCACGGCGCCAGGAATACCAAGGTTCGGGAGGCCAATCATCGGCAGGTAATTCTGTGCAAAGTCCTTGTCGAGCACAGCGTAAGCGTAGGACCAGAAGCTCACTGTGAGCGTCGCCCATGTGAACCGAGCATCGTTCGTCATCTTGAATTTCGCAGAGTCCTCGAGGCTCTTGCGCAGCTTGGCATCTCGTCGTTCGGCTTGGTTTCGTTCAGAATCTGGATCTTCCTGTTGATCGTCGAATCCGTAGGGGTCGCAGAACAGAGCGGAGGAGGGGGAGAAGGGGCGGGAGGGGGTGCGGAGGATGGAGGATTGAGGGAGCGTCGGCGCAAACGAGGACTGCCACATTAGCGGCTTGTGAACATTGAAGGAAGTAGCGATGCAGCAGTAAGTGAGGATGGTGGCAATTGTTGCCCATTTAAACCCCAATGTACGCATCTCGAACTTGGCGATTGCGTATTGAAGGAGAAAATTGCAATGATAGTAGGATTTTTTCCAGGCTGAGTAAATCGCTTCTTGCATCATTGGCGTTCTCCACACATCGCGATTTAGCTGTCACTCTCTCAGCCCATTATCCTAATACATACGCTCCCCTGTACAATCCCCAAGCCTCGCCCCTCGCCTCAAATACCTCCCAAGCCCCCACGATACCTTCGGAATGGCCGACCGTGAGCTCAGCGATTACGAGAAGTTGCGCGAAGCGAAAATAGCTCGCAACAATGCTCGACTTTCTTCGCTGGGGTTGGCGAATGCTGCCGAAGCGATGCGGAAATCAGTGAAGAATTCTACGAATAAGAAAAAGGTCGTTGCGAAGAAGACAGCCGCTGTCGCTGCACGTCAGTCGAGTCGCATTCGCAAGAAGCCTGACGTGTTGGTCGTCGGCGGACTAGGCTACTTCAAGGCGGAAAAGGCTGACGACGTAAACGATGATGACTCAAGCGAGAGCGATGCGGAGTCCGCGATAGTCGCCAAGAGCGAGGAGATCATCTCAAAGATGAGGCTCGAGATGGAAACCTTGCGCCGCAAGTGAGGAACTACGAGGAGCGAAGCGACGAGCTATGAACTTGGTATTTGCGCTTGTTATGAGGCTCCGTGAGGAGCGAAGCATCGAGTTTCGCTATCTCCACCACTAACATGCTCGCTTCACTCGCAGCACCATTTACGCCTCCAATCTACCGTGCAAGGGGAGAGGAGAGGAGAACTACCGTGATCAGGCGATTAAGCTCTGGGGAGAGAAGTGCTGTCCACCTCCCTCGTGCTCCTGGAAGACCTTCGTCACCAGTCGCCTCCCAACCCCGTCCCTAGAATTACCTTCGCCCCTCTGCTTAATGCAAGAGCTTTACACGCACGATGGCTGGGCATTCCTCTGCAGCTGCGTCTTAATGACGAGAGTGAGCAGCCACGACACCAAGGACAGATGCATCAAGGGCTTCTTCGAGCTCTGCCCTAGCCCAAGCGACTTTGAGAAGTTGAGCGTTGAGAAATTGAAGGAGACGATCAATAGCCTTGGTTTTCAATTCGAAAGAATGAAGGGGTTGAGCGAGGTGACAAATGCGTGGCTGACGAGACCAGAATTCACGCTAGACGTAGTTGCGGTAGAGAAGGGAGGCAACAAGATCGCGCAGTGCGGCGCATTCGCTGTCGATAGTTTTTTCACAATCTTTCGCGGCGACGTTGATCATCAAGTTGTTAGCAAGATCAAAGATATTGAGCGTTTTCAAAAGTGGCAGAGATCAAACATCAAATAACGAACAAATTAGTAACCATTTTATGCATAAAAACGATCACGTTCTACTTCTTTTAGACGGAAAGCGAAAAATAATTTGACGAAAGAATTTTTGAGTGGACATCTGAATGACGTTAGGGTTTTAGATTCCTAATAATTTATAGGAGTTGAACAAGAGTATGAAGAGTAAAGTATATTAATTCTAGGTGCGTTCGCGATCATTTATGTCTTTTTATAATCTTTCCCGTGATGTCGAAAATTCCTCGTTTCAAAAACGTATATATAATTTTCATCATTAAGCCTATTCTTGATTATATTCAGAATTTAAGGATCCCTGAGCGATTGTTTTAACCCTACACTTATCCAAATAAGGGAATTTTGGAATCAAAATTGGCGTTCCGGGAATTATTTTGTCCAATTTTGGGAATATTCGTCAATTTGAAGTCATCTGAGGTGCCAAATATATCATTTTAGAGCAAATAAACCCAGAAAGGCGAAAATACGAACCAAAAAACCATGATCCTGATCTTTTCTTGAAAAAGTTACTATTAAACTCAGGTACTAAGGAGTATCAAAAGGCCAATTAAGTTAAAATTTGGATCTGAAAATAACCAGAAGATTGATTTTCGTTCCCGCGATTTGACTAAAATTGATTTCGATTTTTCTCGCGTTCTCGAGTAGATAGTAGCCCACACAAATATCCAAGACAATAACCTAGGTCATTTAAACAAGTTCTGAGCTTCTACTGACTGCTAGCGTCGGAGAAAAGGAGTTATTTTAGTTTACGAACTTGGCTCCTCCCGCATTCTACATTAGCACAATTAATCTACCCCCTCGCGCCTTCCCTAGCCGCCCTCCCTAGCCCTCCTCGCACTACCTAGCCCCCCGTATCACCTCCAAGAACTTCATTCAGCACCTCCGACAGGTTACAGGAAGAGTTTGAAGCCTTCGCAGATTCTGGAGCAAGGACTTTTTGAACTTCAGCGACCTACCCCAACCCCCACATACACGCTACGATGTTCACTCAACCACTCTCCATCAACCTCCTGGGAGAGAACCTTTCCCAACCTCCTCCTCCTCCTCACGCCGCACTTCCGTCGCAACAACACACCATCGTCTCGACTACCCTCTCTACGACCCTCGGCAATCTCATCACCATCTTCATCATTGGCACGCTGTACCTGAACTACCTGATCTTCTTGCCGCACCTGCCCGTGCTGCTAGTTAGCTACGTGATGTCGTCCGTGCTCCGCCGGCACAAGGTACGAAGTCGTTCCCTCCTCAGCCTCAGACTGCCTCAGCAGCCGGTTCTAACTTGTCGCTTCGCTCCTCTGCTTGCACAGGCGTACATCAACTCGTTCCTCAAAACCCTGGACGAAGACGAGGAGACCAAGTCCAAGACGATCCTGAACTACACCTACACCTACCTCCTCAACACGACGCCCTCACCGAAAAACCTGCTCGACCTCCTCATCTCTCAGCCCTACATGTTCTTCATCACCATAACGTGTTTCAAACTGTCCACCAGTTACTTCTTTTTCGAGTTTGTGGTTTTCACGATAACGGCTTCGACGATTGTGTTGTCGAGGTGATTAAACCTAACGTATTCATTCAAATCATATCCGTTTCTAACATACGCTCGCTTTGCTCGTCGCTCGTTCACTTGCTGCTCGCCACTCGCCCCCCCTCAGCTTCGCCTTCTTAAAAGTGAAGATCTACTCGATATTCGCTTACAGGTACCTCTTCACGGACGACTCGTTCTCCACGTTTTTGTCTCTCTCCTTCATGCTCTCCGCCGTGCTGTTCACGATCACCGTGTTGACGACGCAGTGCATCTACGAGACCGCCTTGACAGTCAAACACGTGTCCAACTTCTTGCACGAAGAAATCGGGGGCGACGTGGCGAACAAGGTGGACGACGTTGTGAGGGTGAGAAAGTTACTGCGAGGAGCGAAGCGACGAGTTAAATTAAACGGTATTGGATCACTTCGCTCCTCATTTTCGCTATCTCCACCACTCACACGCTCGCTTCGCTCGCCGCTCGCCGCAGCACGGGAGGGTGCTGTTGGAGGACAATTACTACTCGTTGAACGAGTCCCACCCATACGTCGTGAACTTCATTGACAACTTCCACGAGGGAGGTGTGGGTGGTGTGGGTGGGGAGGTGGAGAACGAATGGAACATCTCCGCGATAACCAACATAAATTTCACCGAGGTCAAACAATCGGTGCTCAACATTGTGAAGAACGTCAACATCACGCAGTTGAAGGAATACTCGAACTACGGCAGCGTTGGGACTGCGGCTTTCGCTTCGTCCGTTTTGACTTCTTTGAAGACGATAGGTGAGACGAGGAGCGAAGCGACGAGTTGAGAAAGTGGATTCATTATTCGCTCCCACTAACACGCTCGCTTCGCTCGCCAGGCTTCATTTTCGAGGCCCTCAGCGGAGGCGTGGTCAAGATCATCATCTTCGTCAGTTTCCTCCTGGTGGTGCTGCAAATGAACATGGACCCGCTGGAGAGGGTGTTCGCGGACCTGAGCCCGCACCCGGGGGGAGAGAAGGCCGCCACGAAGGTGAACTCCACGCTCGGGGCTGTGTTGCTTCTGCCCTTCGACATGGCTGCCTGCCACTCTTGCGTGTTCTACCTTTACTTGTTTGTGTTTCGACAGCGTTTCCCATTCGTGGCGGTGTTATTGAGTTTTCTTCAGGTACGAATGAATGAGGCGAGCAATATACATTAAGTACATTAAAAAAATCTAACTCTCCCCTCCCCTCCTCGGACTTCGTCCTCGGCAGGCCGTCGCACCGGTACTTCCCGCCAACTTAATCATCATCCCATGGGTGATCGGCCTCCTCCTCAAAGGCCGATACCTCGTCGCCATCCTCCTCTTCCTCGTCACGGCCAAGACCATCAGCCACTTGGACGAAAAGCTTTACGAGAAGAACGTGACGCTCGTGAGCCCGCTCATCACCAGCCTATCGTTGCTCTTGGGCTACAGGGCGTTTGGGATACAAGGTGAGAGGGTGGGAGGAGCGAAGCGACGACCTATAGTAAGCACATTATACTAGCGAGGAGCGGAGTGACGAGATTACGAAGCGTTATAAATACAACGAGGAAAACGAGCTCGTCTGAGTGACTCGTTCAATTCGTCGCTTCGCTCCTCGCTATAGTAAGTACATTATACTAACTCGTCGCTTCGTTCCTCGGCTCCTCGCTACGCTCATCGCAGGCGTTCTCATGGGCCCTTGCTTGGTCTGCGTCGGAATGCTGTGCTACTTTGGGATCAAAGGAATGGGACAGTCCGACACCGAAGGTGGCGGCGGATTCGAAGGAGGCGGTAGCGTTGTGGGAGAAGTTCTGCGTGACGTCTTCACGCCCAGAAAAACGGCCCGGAGTTTAACCAGCAATATGGACCGGTTCAGGTAAGGTGGTTGCCGAGCGTAGCAACTAATACAGCTCGCTTCTATATTACTAACACCGCGGCGTTCGTCCCTCCCCAGGTACAGCAGTCAGTCCTTCTCTTTCCCAGAAACCGTCACGTACACGTTGGAGAGCGACAAAGAATCATTCCGGATGTGTCACGACCGGAATTTGGGTTTAGACGAGGTGAGAAACTGCAACAACGAGGATCTCTCGCTCTCGCTCCTCGCATTCAGAGCATTCAATACTAACTCGTAAATCGTCGCTTTGCTCGTCGCAGTGGTTCAGCCACGTCAAGAAAGTCACACAGGCAAAATCAAACCCCAAAAAGATAACCTCCACAAACCCCAACTCGACAATCACAGTAACGGACCCGCGCACAATCCAAGACGGCGAGCGATTAAAAGTAATATCCTAGAAATTAGGTTTGTTGTTGTTGTGAAAAACGTGTTTGGGTTTAGTTTTAGAGGGAGCGGAGGTGGGCGACGACTTCGGATGTTGCGTCGTTGCCGTAGTTGCTAACGTCGATGCTGGAGGGCACTAGCTTGGAGCAGTTGTAGAAGACTCGGCCACCAAGCGTTTGAAGCGAGCCCGGGATAGTCATCGATTTTAGTTCTGAGCAACCTCCGAAGGCAGCTTGACCTAATTCTTGAAGGTTTGTGTTGAGGAGATCGACATTTTCTAAACTGGTACACGCAACAAAGGCTCGTGGACCAATAGATGTTAACGTCGTCGGGAAAGATACGGTAGTCAAACTACTGCAGCCATTGAAGGCACAATTACCGATGCTCTGAAAGCCCTCGGGGATGTCTACAACGATGAGATTGTGGGCGTAATAACAGGCCCAGACTCCGACCTTCGTAACATTTAAAAAGAAGATTACCTGCGATGCGAGCTGACGCTTCGCCTTTCGAGCAAGGAGTCCCATCGGACTTAAATCATTCCTATCGTGAACAATAATCGCGCCGCTCCTCACGCCCTCGTCGATGAACGCATCCGCCACCGCAAGCCACGGTTTCGAAGCCAACCTCATCGCCATCAACGTATCGTCCGGAATGAACGGGACGAGTAGCCTGCGGAAGTCGTTAGTGTTGAGGAAGTTATTGCCGCTCAGGAGGACTTCGCAGCGGAGGCGTAGACGTAGAAGCTCAACTAGAACTGACTTGTTGTCCTTCTTCTCGTACTTGACGAACCTATCGTTCAGCTCGGCTCGAAGCTCGGATTTCCTGAGCTTGGTGATCCAGGTCGGAGGGGCATTAGAAATCACCGTCGAAATCGTCAAACTCTCGGTCCGATTTCCTCCTCCCACACGCAACCGCAAAGTCCGCTACTCTTTCTACGTGCAATCATATCATTCAGTTTCCCCTCACTCCCCTTCAACACCCACCAAACGCCCCCCAAAATGAAATCTAGCCAATCTTCGTCCGACCCCGCGGCCGCGGCCAGACCCTGCGCCTTTCCTACTGCAAGGTCCCGCCCACGAAGACCTGCTCTCGTTGCAAGGAGACTCGATATTGCTCCAAGGAGCACCAACAGACCACTGGAAGTTCCACAAGAAAATCTGCGTCGCTAATCAAAAGAAATTCTCAGCGTCCGTCCCTCCCGCGCCTCCCGCGCCTCCCGCGCCTCCCGTTCCTCCTCCCGTTCCTCTCAAGGGTTCTGTCGTTGACGAAGAGGAGGAAGACGAAGAAACGTGTATTATCTGCCTCGACAACCCCCCCGGCGCGCAGCTGCGCCCCTGCGGCCACTCCATGGTTTGCAGATACTGCACGAGTGAGTTGATGAGGAGAGCTCAACCTTGCCCGATCTGCCGTAAGCCCATCTCCAGTTGCGACGTTGGCATTTATAGTAACAGTGTTGGCGAGCGTGGGTTGTAGCTGACGTCGGCGAGGAACGTTAGGGAGCTTGCGAGAAATGACGGCTTCAACGAGTACTTCCAGAAGCAGTTTAACGGGAACGAGGCGACATACTTGGGGTGGAAGGAGGTGAGAAACTGTGAGGAGTGAAAACAGCGAACGACGACAAGGATGCATCGCTCTCGTTCCTCGCACTAAGAACACTCTAAACTAACTCGTCGCACAGGTGCTGACGATCACAAGGTTGGAGGACCTAGTGAAGCTGAAAGCATTGGCGAAGCTGTGCAGTGAGAAGTTCTTTAACGACGTGTCGCTTTTGGCGGTGGCGTGAAGGAGGATTTTGGAGGTTTTGGAGTTGGCGATGCCGGTGGAGAAGAAAGCGCGAGGAAAGAAGAAGCAGAAGAAGAAGAAGAACGATCCGAGGAAGCTGGAGATTTTAGACGCTTGTTTTGCTTTGGGGGATGCGTGTAATGCGGTTAGTGATTGGGATGATGCGATTCGCTATTGTGAGCGAGCGAGGGCGGGGTATGAGGAGCAGCAAGGGCGCGATAGTGAGAAGACGCTCGATGTGACGAATATTTTGATCTTTGCCAGGACGTGCCAGGGCGAGAGAATCGAGAAGTGCAGAGATTTGTTGAAGAGGTGCGAGAGGGCGTTGGGAGAGGAAAATGTTGTAACTTTGAAGACGCTCAACAAACTTGGTTGTGAATTGGCGGAGAAGGAAGAGCATGAGGAGGCGAGGGAAGTTCACGAGAGGTGCTTGGCGGGGAGGATGAAGGTCCTGGGGGAAGACCACAAGGATACGTGCGCGACGTTGAATAATTTGGGATTAGTTTATAACGATGGTTTGAAGAATCACGAGAAGGCGTTGGAGTGTTTGTAGAGAGCTTTGAAGGGGCAAGAGAGCACGTTGGGGAAGAATCGTCCTGATACGCTCAACATCGTGATGAATATCGCGGTTGTTTACGGCGCGCAGGAGGACCATGGGAAAACCGAGGAGCTATTGGAGAGAGCGCTCGAGGGATTTGAGGCGCAGTTCGGGAAAGATCATGAATATTCTAAAAGATGTGTGAGGAAATTCGTTGGTTTGTGTCTGGTCAGCGGCGATTGCGAGGAAATGTTTGATAAACTGCTAAATGACTACCCGTGGCTAGAGGAATTATTGGAATCTACTTATTAAAGAATCTTGCTGCAAATTACCTTTGACGCTCGTCACACCCACACGCACACCTAATCTTCTCGTCATACTCAAACTTTGCATATTTTTCAAACTGGTACATTCTACTTTATTTTTGATTTTCGACGCTGCTATATACAATCGAAGAAGCAGACTGAACAAAAACAACAAAAAACAACGTACGCATTTTCAAATACTATTTAGCTTCTATTCTCTATTTTATAATAACTCCGGGTGCTCGTCCATCAACGTCATGATGAGCTCGCCGAACAAACTATTTGCCCATGCGAACCACGTCCTCGTGAAATCATTAGCGTCGTCCTTCCAGAACGACTCGTGCATGAACCCCGTGTGCGCAGTTGCGTCCACGAGCATTTCTAGGCACTCCTTAATTTCGTTCGCGTCGGTGCTCGTGAGCGCCCTCACGGTGATGCCCATTGGCCAGATCATTCCGTAGCCCTGGTGGGGTCCGCCTATCCCCTCACCTGCTCTTCCCTTGAAGAAGAACGGATTTGTGATCTCGCTGAGCACTGCCTCCCTCGTGTTGAGGTACACAGGGTCGTTCTTGTCCACGTATCCTAAGTAGGGCAGGGACAGCAGGCCGGGGATGTTGGCGTCGTCCATGAAGACAAAGTTACCGTACCCGTCCACCTCGTACGCGTACACTTCCTTCTTGGTGATGGGGTGTGTGATTTTCCCCCAGGTTTGAATTCCCTCGTCGATCTCGTCAGCCAGATATTCAAGCTCGTCGATGATAGGGTAGGGGTTAATGTGGGCGGTATCAGCCTTCCTCGCAAGCTGCGAAATGATCACCTGAGCGAACGAGCCGAGGACGAAGTCCGAGGAGCGAAGCGACGAGTTAGTTAATAGAACGTTCGTTGTGCTCGTCACTACGCTCTCGCTCCACATCCTCGTCGCTTCGCTCCTCGCTGTCTTTCGTTCGCTCCTTTTACCTTCATTGTCTCCCTCAACTCAACAACGGCCATGGCATTCGCCGGGACAAGAAAAGGGAGAGTTGTAGCATCATCACTAGGCCTGAACATGCACTTGCTCATATTAGTCCTAGCACAAGGCGCGCCCTTTCCATTCTGCATAAGCGTGTCAGTAGCCTCAGTCGTAAACCTAGAAAACGTGTAGGCGGGTCCAGTTTTACTCTCCATCTGCGAAGAGCGGCGAGCGAAGCGAGCGCGAGCGCAGCGAGCGTGTTAGTGGTGGATATTGCGTAAGCTCGTCACTCAATTCCAATACCGTATAATTAAACTCGTCGCTTTCGCTCCTCGCTGTCGTCGCGTTCGCTCCTCGTGGTGCGCTCACCTCCTCTGAAGTCGACATCTGCTGCCTTCTAATCGTATCCGTAACCGCATTCACCGCATTCAAATAAGTGACATACATGTCATCGCCATCAAAAACCTCGTGATCCTCAGCGTAAACAGACCTCGAGAGCTTCAAGAACGCGGCGAGGGAATCGAGCTCGTATTTTCCTTCGAAGGTTGAGTTGGACATTGGAGGTGTGCGTACGTCGTCTGCGTGGTCGGTGGAGAGGGAAGAGTCGAAGTTGAACGCGTTAGCGTAGCTGGGGGGGGAGCGATTCACGCCGTGTTAGATTTTAGTTGTTGATTTATAATATTTCATGGGAGGTCTCACCTATCAATTAAAACCGATTTACTCATCCTCTTCACCAACCCCTTCATCAAACCCTTCAACTCCTCATCTTCCCCCACAAACCTCATGTAAGGTAAAACCTGATTACAACTGTCACGGAGCCACATGGCGTTTATGTCTCCTGTTATTATGAAGGTGTCGGTGCCTAGATCGTACGAGAAGATGGTGGTGTCGAGGGTGTTGGGGAGAGTGTTGGTGAACAACCGGTGGAGGTTTTGGTTGGTGAAGCTGAGGAGAAACAGGAAAACACGAGGGGGTTAGTGGGGGGGTGGGAATGTGGGAAAAAGGGTGTGGGGGGGTCGTGAATTGTTACCTCTTCTGACTGGAAGAGAGGAAGTCATCAACGGCCGAACTAGTAAAGGTTCGGTTCTCAATCGGTAGGCGAACTTCAGGGACGTACATCGCCGATGTGAGGGTTAATAGGGTTAGTAGGAGGAGGGGGGTGGATGCGAGCATTGTTGGTCGCGGGGAGAGAGGGAGGAGGTAAGCAGGAGTTTGCACTATTGCATGATCATACAAAAAGGTGTTGGTGCTCATTTCACAACGCCCTACAGCATCATGTGGCTAACTAATGTGAAAACCGTGGTCATGTTCCTTGCCGTACTGATGACCGTGAGTGTTGGTCGATCTACAGGAAGTGAAGAAACACAAGAAACACCTTCGGACATGGAAGTGGATGCCGCCGGAGAGATGCGAGAGGGGAAGAGAGGGCCTGTTAGGTTTGATGGAAGGAGGGCTGAAACTCGCATTGATGCTGAAGGGTTACCTATAGATGTGACCAAGCCCGGAGCTTTAAAGAGTTGGCTTAATTGGGGTACAGGTGATGGGGATGGTGAAGGGGGTGAAGGGGGTGAAGGGGGTGAAGGCGTTCAGGGTAGGGACGGTGACAAGGAGGAGAACAAGGCTGGTGGGTTGGAGGTAAGTAAAAATGATCGAAACGCACGCACACTCATCGTTGCTAACAATGAATAACGTTCGCAGAGTCTCAGCAAAGAAGAACACAAGAAAAAATACGAGAAAGTCCGCAACAAAAGCTGGAAAAACTCCCGCCCCAACCTCAACAAAGACGGCGCACCCACCGACTCCAAAAAACGAAAACAGCATGAAGATCGCATCAAAAACCTCCCTCCCCCCTCTCGCCCTCAACGCGAGAAGAAGTACAACTGGTCAACACATAACTCAACAATCTTCGTTTCAATAGCGAGTTACCGTGATCCTGAAATCAACAAAACCCTCTCAGAACTCTACCAATACGCGAGCTACCCGGAGTTGATACGTGTGTGCGTGCATTTTCAGGAGAGCGAGGAGGTTTTGAGGTTAGGGGAGGAGGGAGGGTATTTGCCTCAGGAGTTGGAGGGGAATGAGAATATATTGTTGTTGAAGGGGAATTATAAGGGTGCTGCGGGTGAGCGCGAGCGTAGCGAGCGCCTAAACCCTAACCAATAAACTAATATTCATTCATTATTCATTTCCCGTTCTCGCGCAGGCGCTGGTGCTTCTCGATCGCTGGTTCAGCAGGAATACAACGGAGAGACTTACTACATGCAGCTCGACTCTCACCATCGGTTCTCTCACGGCTGGGACGTCAACCTCATCACGAAGCTGGAGGGGCTGAAGCAGCAGAGCAAGAAACCGTTCTTGAGCCAGTACCTGAATAACTATAGGGCGGACTGGGATCGGAAGAAGGTGGAGAACGAATTCGTGAACGCGAGGAGTATGAGATTGACGGCCAAGGTGAGAAATGGAGAGGAGCGGCGAGGATGTGGAGCGAGAGCGACGAGACGTTAAAAACACTCAAACTAACTCGTCGCTTCGCTCCTCGGCTCGCTTCGCTCGCGCTCCTCGCTACGCTCGTCGCAGTTTTTTAGCGAAAGCGACTTGAACCCCAAGAGGTTCGAACAGGGGTTAATTCCCTACGTGGACTGGGACCCGTTTCCTCTGAAGACCAGGTACGGGCCGTTGCCGTCAATGAAGTCCAGCATGACGCTTAAGGGGCATTTGCCGCCACAGAGGGGCGCGTTCTTCTCAGGTCACTTTGTTTTCGCCGATGGAAGCTTCGTTTTGGAGGTGCCTTATGACCCCAACATTCCGTTCGACGGGGAGGAGGACTCAATGAGTGTTAGAGCGTTCACGCACGGGTGGGACCTCCACTACTGCGTGGACAAGCCCGTGATTCTGCACATGTACGGGCCGAGAAATGGGCCTGCGGTTTGGGATGACAAGAGTAAGGACGAGTGGTGGAAGATTAATCAGTTGGGGATGTTGAGGTTGCGGGAAATGTGAGCAGCGATAGCGAGGAGCGAAGCGACGATATAAATATATACAAGTGATCAAATATAGATGGAGTCAGGATTATTTGTTGACCCCCCCCCTTTTTGGCAGGTTCGTCAGCGAGAACGGAACTCATAAATTGGATCCGGAGGGAAAGTACGGGCTGGGGAGCGAGAGGAGCTTGCACGCCTTCGAGGAATTCTCTGGGGTGGAGTACGGAGCTCGATTGCTGAGGAGCATCGCCAAGACCGGAGACGTGGAGAACAAGGGGGGGTACGTTCACGAGGACGGGAACTTGGAGAGGTACTTGTGGGTGTCGGAGAACAAGAAGATAGCGTTCCAGAAAATCAGCGGGGCGTGGTGGCAGCAGCAGATCGACCCGTATGGTCTGCACGACTTGAAGAAGGGTGATGAGTACAAAAGCGGGAGAATGTTTGTGGAAGGTGAGATGATGTGCCACGAGGAGCGAAGCGACGAGCTGGTAATGGGAGGAGGATTACGGGAGTAACAATGAGGCGGAGCGACATAGCTTTCGTCTAAATGCTCAAGAACTTCAAGCACTTTCGTAGCTACACAATTCTAACTCGTCTCGCTTCGCTCGCCGCTCGTCGCAGTCGCAGCGCCGGACTGGAAGGGGGTGGGGGGTGGGGTGGCGAAGGACAGGCTCGGAGCGAACGTTGTTATATTTGACCCCAAGGACGTTTGGAAGCAGATTCGCCTGAGTCAGCGGAGGTTCGAGGTTAGGGATCTGACCCCGTGGACTGCGGCGAGTGAGAGGAACGAAACCATTAATGGGCACAAGGGTTGGACGAATTGGGCTAAGATAGAAGACGGTGCTTTTTATTAAAAGTGGGGTATGTTATGATTTATTTTAATATACTTGGAATTTGATAGAATTTAGAATTTAGATTTCAACCTCCCAGTCGTCGGAGGGGGATTGGGTTGTTTCCGCTAGTTCATTTTCTTCGACAACGGTTGCGGTCACAACATCGGTTTGGGTTTCATTTTTATCGATTTGGAGGGGCTCATCATCTCCACCCTCCGCTGCCTTCTTCGCCTTAATAATAATGCACGCCGGCTCCAACAGGGTCACCTCAACGTCTTCCTCTAAAAAACCAGCCTTGCAGATGATCTCCTTCACCGACTCGGCGCTTTCGAACATCTGGAACGTCTGCTTCTTGATGTCCTTGGAATTGACGGCTCCGACCTTGCTAAAGTAGCGGGAGAGGAATGTGCTAGCGAAGAAGAGGCCGCCAGGTTCGAGAGACCTATGGATCTCGGAGAGCCCGGAGTCGAGGCGAGGCCAGCAGTGCATGGCGGCTGCGGCGTTCAGGCAGTCGATAGAGGACGTGCGGAAGGGGAGGTTGGCGACGTCCAATCGAATGAGGTCGAGGATCGGGGGGGTGGGGGTGTCTTTGTTCTTTTTTCTCGCCTCGAACTCCGCCTGCACGTAGCGCGACCTCGTCTCGACGAGCATGCTGTCGGAGTAGTCGCAGGCGAGGAGTCTCTCGTAACCGTTATTCTCCAACGCGAACCTGCGAGTGAACAGGCCGCTTCCGCAGCTCATGTCAACAACGACGGCGGGGGGTTGGGAGGGGGAGGAGGCGAAGAAATCGCGGGCCATCTCGTACTCCTTCTCGACTCCGGGGAAGCCCGCGGCCATGAAGCCCTGCCTCCAGCCACGCTCGTAGGCGAAAGACACAGCTGGGGACGTGAACAGGTCCTGCATCGGGACGTAGTCTTTAGTGCCGGGCAGCGACACTTTGGGGAGGTTGGGGAACAGATGTTTGAGGTTGTTCATGAGATGGGGTTCGGTATCGGTGAGGTCTATTGGCTCGACGAGGTCGATGTAGGAGGACGACGTCCCGCTGTAAGTGGGGCCGTTGGGGGTGGACGCGGTGAGGCGAATTCCAGGCACAGGGACTGTGTGTGGGGGGGAGGGGTAGGGGGAACAGCGCGTTAGACCTGCGTGTATTTTCGGGTTAGTCGGAGTTAGGCGCTGCTGGCGTACCTGGAAAGGGAAGAGGAAGTGTTCCGGGTAGGACACTAGCGGAGGATGCGAGGCCTGCCACAACCAACGTGGAAGTAGTTTGGACCTCTAATGGGGGGGCCTTGGCCTTAGATTCGGCGGGGGTGTTGGGGTCGATAAGCACGGGGTCGGCTGTGGAGGTCTATGGTGGGTTAGAAAACAGAGGACTCAATCTGAGTCGACAAATCGATGAATTTCAAGAAAAACTTACTCCCTTCGAGAAACTGGAGGTCACGCGCCCCATGATGGGAACTGTGTTGTAGGTGGAGGCCGGAGCCGCCAAGAGGAGTACAGAGAGTATCGTTAGCGCTCTCATTAGATTTTTCACTTTTCCAAAACTCGATTGCTCCCTAAACGTCGTGATGAGAATCCTCCTTCTTGCTCTTGTGATAGCTACGGTCACCGGTTTCCAACCCAGGGTGCGTTTTATCTCGCTTAGTTGTCGTAGGGGTCTCAAAGCTGATCTCAAAGGAACCCCGGGTCGGACTCGAGCCTGCTCGTTTTCTTTTCCAAAAAGCACCTTCCCTCGGTAGTCGATATGAGTGTGGTAGCGATTTGGAGTGAATTATGGACGAAATCGATGTCGTGAGCCGATAACACCAACACGTAGGGGCGTTTGTGCTGTGAACGGCCTCGTAGCAGCCATATCGTTGGCCAGGTCGTAATTTTAAGTGCTCGATTTTGCACCCTCCGCGCATATTACGACGCTGCTCTTTCCCCCCGAGCCGCCATCTGGACCATCACGGCCAAATACACAGCTTTCAACCCCACACACCCGCCTTGTCCCCCTAAAACCCCCCAACGACCTCTCACCCT
>BLQM01000279.1:28010-48233 GCA_012489335.1 Triparma laevis f. inornata
ACGTTATACCCCCCCTCACAGCCGTCCTTGTAGCCCCTCTCCGTCAACAACGTCAAAACCTGGCGGTGCTGCTTGTCATTGAAGTAGTAGATCTTGCTGCGGTTGTTGCCGTACCCGGTGATCTTCGAGACATCATCCCTACTCACGCGGATGATGTTGTCTCCGAGCTTGTCAACCGAGACCTGCCACATGTACCTGCCTGCCCAAGCGTCCGGGATGATGTCCTTGGTGATGCTCGTCAACGCGCGGAATGGGCCCTCAATGGTCCTCTGGGTGACGTTCGACAGGTAGATGATATCTCCGGGGTTCATCCTTTCGTAGTTCTTGGGGGCGGGGCAGCCAAAGAGCCTGCGATGAGCAGCGAGCGAAGCGACGAGTTAGTTTAAAATGTTCTTAATGTTCTTAATGCGAGGAGCGAGAGTGACGCATCCTCGTCGCTTCACTCCTCGCTGGGCTTCGTACTTGTAGTGCCTCACCTCCTCTGCACGCACTCTACGCGAGTGGCGTCCGTACAGTTGAAGACCCACGCGGCCCTGGTGGCTGCCACCACCGTGGGCACCTTCGTCTCGTCCGACAACGAAGAGACCAGTGAGGCGCCCTGCGGGTTGCTGCCCTTCCTTCCGGGAGGAGCAGCGATCGGGGCGGGGGTAGACAAACTGAAGTCTCCGCCAAAGCCCCCTAATCCCCCCATCCCAGAGAGGCTCGTGCCACCAATCCCACCCACACCCAAGCTCAAACTCGTGCCGCCGACACCAGTCAAACCAGAGCCGACGGTGGCGACAGGGGGCGGCACAGGCATAGGAGAGACCGTCAGCACATTGCCTTGCCTGCCCCCCCTGTACCACCACTGTTTCACGGTGTCATGCACAACGACATTGAATTCCTGCTCCAGAAACTCCTGGATGGCGTCGGCCTCGCCAAAGTCCCTCCCCACCTTGCACTCGAAGCGCCTCTGGACAAACTTCACGATCTCAGTGACGACATCGGGCCTGAGCTGATGCTTGTCCTTGGGCGATCTCACATAGCTGTTCTGGGGGTGTAGTTTGGTAGCAGGCCCTGCTTGCTTGAATTGCATTGCTTGGTCGTAGCCGTAGGCGGGGGCCCCGTAGGAGGGAGCAGCGCCAGCTGGCTGGTTAAACCCCATGCCGCCCCTGGGGGGGGAGCCTGGCGGGGACCTGCCAGTGTAGCCGCCGCCGCCGAAAGAGCCCGCCGATGTGGGGTTTGGCCCATGGCGAGATTCCCAGGGTCCCCGTGCTGATTTTGCCGCCGGAACGCCCCCCCCGTACCCCCTTCCGCCCTGTGGTTGAAAACTGGCAGCACCGCGGTAGCCCTGGTGTGCAGCATTGCCTGATGCAACGGGCGGCCGGGGGACGTTCTGAGCAGCGGCATAATTGGGTTGTTGCTGCCCCTGCGGTCGTACCGCAGTTCCGGCGTACACCATGTTACTACTCGGAGGACGACCGAATTCCCCGAAGCCAAGGTTAGTCGTGTTGAAACCCGACATGTTGCGTGTGTTTGTTGTTTTATTGCCACAAAAAAGGAAGGAGAGTGATTCTCATTATGCCCAAACAGAAACGTGTCGCTGCCAAGAACAAGGCTTCGGCCAAGAAGACAAAGCCCCCCAAACTTGGAGGGGCGGGCAAAGCGAGCCAGAAGCTCACGTTCCCCAAAGATTTCAAGTGTAAGTCAGGATAGCTGTTCTCGACGATCATCAGGTGCAAGGATCGCGGCGGTGTGGGGAGGCTGTGGGGTCGGTAACACCGGGGCGTAACGCCGGGGCGACGGAAGATATCAATAGCGTTGTCCACAAATACTTCACTAATACCACCCCCTACCGCCCCACCCTCAGGGGGCTGCGCTACCGCTTCGTACCAGATCGAGGGGGCGTGGGACCTTGACGGCAAGGGCCCCTCCATCTGGGACACGTTCGCGCACACCCCTGGCAACGTCGTGGATGGCGACAACGGGGACGTGGTCTGCGACCACTACCACAGGATGGAGGATGACGTGAAGCTCATGGCGGATCTGGGGATGAAGAACTATAGGTTCAGTCTGTCGTGGCCGAGGATGTTTCCCACCGGCGACGTCAAAAACGTGAACAAGAAGGGTGTGGACTTTTACGATAGGTTGATCGACGAGTTGTTGAAGAACGGCATTGAGCCCCTTGCGACCCTGTACCACTGGGACTTGCCCCAGGCCCTGCAAGACAAGTACGGCGGGATGTTGAGCAAGGAGGTGAGCGGCGAGCGAAGCGACGAGTTAGTATGGATGTTCTTATAATACCAGTCGCTTCGCTTCTCGCATTGTACTCCCAGCTCGTCGCTTCGCTCCTCGCTGGGCTTCGTGCTCGTGGAGACTCTATTCAATATATATATATATATATTCATTTCACTCAATTCTTTTTACTAACAACCCCACCCCACAGTTCGTCAAAGACTTCACAAACTACAGCGAAAAGTGCTTCGAGTTCTTTGGAGACCGCGTGAAACGGTGGATCACTTTCAACGAACCATCGTGCATCTGCGTGCTGGGCTTTGGTCTCGGCATGCACGCGCCTGGACGAGCGAACAACCCAGGCACGGAGGTCTACCTCTCCTCGCACCACCTTCTTTTGGCTCACGCCTACTCGGTGGACAAGTACCGGAAGAAGTTCCAGAAGAAGCAAAAGGGGGTCATTGGGATCACGCTGAATGCAGAGTGGTGGGAGCCAGGTGCGACGCAGCGAGGAGCGAAGCGACGAGCTGGGAATGGGAGGATTGCGGGAGTAATGAGTCTCCATGAGGGGCGAAACGACGAGTAAAGTAGATAACGCGTTGTCTATGAGCGAGGACTCATGGTCTATGAACTTGTTGCTTCCCTCCTCGTAAACTAGAGAACGCGTTGTCTATGAACTCGCCGTTTCGCACCTCGCCGGGAATAAAACAATTACGGTCGTAATTCGTCTTAGCTAGTAGTTTTAGTCTATACGCACAAGCCGCTTTCATCGATATGCAATTCTAACTCGTCGTCGTTTCGCTCCTCCGCTCCTCGCTACGTCGTCACAGTCTCAACCCACGCCGACGACATCAACGCCAGCCTACGCGCCATGAACTTCACGCTCGACTTTTACGCCGAGCCCATTTGGGGCGGCAAGGGGGAGTACCCCAAGACGATGAGGGACGCGGCTGGCAGTAGGCTGCCTGCATTCTCGGAGAAGGAGAAGGTGCGACGCCGTTATTCAACTGCGCTAGTAGCTTCAGTCGATATAGATATCGACTTCCAGTATCACTGCTACGCAATTCTAACTCGGCTAATTACGCAACGCCAATCTTCACGCTCCTCCCTCCCCCCGTCGCAGAAGCTCATCGACGGCAGCAGCGACTTCTTCGGGCTCAACCACTACAGCACTAGAGCTGCCGGCAGGCCCAGCGCGACCACCGCCCTGCAGTGCCTGCCGAGGGAGATCAGGTCGCTTTGGTCGGGCATGGGAAGCGCCGGCAAGTTCCTCAACGCCATCAAGCCCATGGTGAATCCCTTCGCGGCGAGTTACTTCAAGGACATGGATATTAGCCCGTATCCGGACCCGGCAGGGACAGAGTACACGACCATGCGCTGGGCGATTGCCCCGCGAGGCTTTAGGAGCCTGTTAAACTACATCCACAATAAGTACCATCCCGTGGGTGGTATTATCATCACGGAGAACGGCCTGGCCAGTCAAGAGGACACGAAGGAGGTCATGGAGGTGAGAAATGTGAGGACGAAGCCCAGCTTGGAGCGAAGCGACGAGCTAGAGGACAGAAATATGCAACTCGTAGCTTCGCTCCTCGTGGTCTCCGCCGCTTTCGTCGCTTCTCGGATCTAACAACAATCTGAATGCGACTCGCTACGCTCGTCGCAGGCGGACAAGGACTCGACCCGAATCCCTTTCTTCAAGGGCTACCTCAAGGAGATGCACAACGCCATAAATGTCGACGGCTGCGACGTGAGGGGGTATTACGCGTGGAGTTTCATGGACAACTTCGAGTGGAGCTTTGGCAACTCAAAGCGCTTCGGCTTGGTCAGGGTTGATTACGAGACTTTGGAGAGGACTCCGAAGCCGGTGGCTCACTGGTACAAGGGTGTGATGGACGACAACACTCTCGTAATTGATTAAAAACTGTAAAAAATTTGGTGTTACAAAATCAATCTACAATTTACACATAATTACATTTACATATTACACATTACCCAGTAGGGTTTGCGAGCTTCGCTCTCGCCTCCGCCGCCATGGCAAAGAGACTGGCGACTTGGTTCAACGTGTCGGGAGGAAGGGAAGTTTTTATGGCCTCGAACTTCTGGGGCTCGGCTGCAGCAAATCTGTTCAATACCTCCTCTAATAAAATAATCTCGTTGACGTCGTCCAGGGGCGACTCGAAGTCGTCGTCGTCGTCGAGCGCGTCCCAGTCCTCCCCCCCGAATCCGCCCATCATCATCATGGGGTCTCCGGAGATCAACCCCCGGTAGCCGGCGTCTCCATTTATGTTTATGTCTCCGTCCTCATCTCCGTCTTCGAAATTCGCCCCCCCCAACTCTTCGTCGTCGAAGCCGTCAGGAGGCATGGGAGGCATCGCCCCTTCGTCCTCGAAGTCGTTGTCCTCGTCGTTGTTGCGCTGGTCGTAGTCCTCGGAGAGGCTCTGGCCGATTTCAATGATGCCCCTGACGAGCACGGCGGGGTTGACTCCGTTCCGCTCCAGGCGCTCTGAGCCCATCGAGAGGAGCGCGAGCCAGCCCAGCACGGTGGCCTTTTTCGACCCGTACTTGTCGATCTCCGCCGCGTCCTCGATCCACTTGTCCATTATGGGCTTCACCATATTCCTCTGCTCGAGCTCCTGCATTTCTAGCTCCGCGTTGTAGAAAAACAGGCTCCCTATCACAGTGTAGCACTGGACGCGGAGGGTGGCGAAGTCCTTGTCTTGTTCCTCTTTCAACTTTGCGATGGTGATGTCGTTGGTCGAGTGTACGTATCTGTCTACGAAGGGTTTTGCTGTGAGGGGGGGAGGGTGGGTTGGTGGGGGTGTGTGAAGGGGGGAAATGCGAAATTTGCGTTAGAATATTGATCAAAAACAAATAACAATAACCCTCCCAAAACAATATATTCTACAAATAATTCTTCCTCTCATCCAAATGCCTCGTCAATTGTTAATCAACACGCACATCAAGGGCTAGCGGAGAGGTAATTAGTCCCTCCACCCTATCAGCATTAAGTTTCGTCATCTAATAAATTTCATAATCCTTGAGGAAAAAGTTATATGCATATATATATATATTGCAGGGGTCGCAAAACGAACAATTTTAACTCACATTCAGGTTTCTGAGACGCGATGTGGAAGATGCTCAAAAAGAGGTGCAGCGCCTTCCTGCACTCAGCCTCCTCCGCCATGTCCCCTGCCTCGAGCACTTTCTTCGACATTCCGTACACGAGGTCTATGTAGGGGACGTTGTCTGGGGTCCTTCTGTTGCAGAAGCCTTCGAAGTCCTTGGTGATGAAGTTATCTATGGGGGTTACCATCATGCCGACGTAGTCGAACGCGAACTCGTGGAACGCGGCGAAGATCGGAGGGAAGAGGTCCCACAGCATGGGGGAGAACTTGCTCTGGAAGTACGTCAGGAAGGTTATGAGGTCGACGCCGTGTTCTAAACAATCAATCAGCTCGCCTTCCTTGTCCATGATCTTCAATATTATGGGGCAGAGCATGGGCTCGAAGGTCGCGAAGAGCGCTTCATTATCCTGCACGACTCTCAGCACCGTCGCTATGCACTCTAAGCACTGCGTGGCGGCGACTGCCGCCTCCATGTCCTCTTCGTCGTCGTCGACGTCGCAGTACTGGAGGAAGGACCTGCTCAAGTTCTCGACCAGGGAGATGGCGTGGGGGGAGATGTGCTCGCCGAACTTCTCGACTATGACGTCGAGCGCGGAGACGACGTACTCGTTGCTGATCTCCTGCATGATGCGGAAGTACTCGTTGAGGATCTTGGGGAGGACGGGGAGGAGGGAGACCTCGGTTCCGGGAACTTCCAGGATGAACCTGAAGGCATTTCCGGCCTCGACCTGCACGGCGAGGCTCGGATCGCTCAGTCGCTGCAGGACCGCCTCGGCGAGGATCCTGAAGCTCGCCTCGTCCAGCGCCACGTTGAAGAACTGCGTCGTCATCCAGCACGCTCTTCTGCGGATGAAGCCGACGGGAGAGTTGAAGCAGGGGAGGACGTGTTGGATCATCAAACCGGGGAGGGAGTCGACGTAGTTGTTCTTCTTCTTCTTCAAAAAGGCCTGGAGGGATCCGAGGATGTGGAGGGCTGCGTCGAAGCCCAGGTGATCCCGGGATTGAGGTGGGGCGGAAGTGTAATTGTTGAGAATCGTCACAAGGAAGGTTATCAAAGGCGCGGCGACCGTGGAGGTGCGGTACTTCATGAGGTCCTCTATGAGCTGCATGGCCGCCATGGACGGGTCGACGAACTCGGACATGAGGTCGTTCTGCCTGGCAATGTATTCGTGGGGGTCGTTCTCAAAGGCTTCGATGTCTGACTGTTTTAACTTCAGCACGTTGTAGCACACGTTGTACAGCAGGAAGTCGAGGTGCGGTTTGAGGAGCTTGTAGGTTTGCTTCTGTTCGATGGCCGTGTCGAGGAAGGATAGGCAGAGCATCATGACTCTATCTGAACAAAACTGGTTCTGCGAGCGGAGGGCGAGAGTCTCGCAGACTGCGCCGAGGAAGGTCGGCGCGACGGTGGAGGAGAACTGCGTCGCAAAGGCCTCCAGCCCCTTCTCGGTGGATTTCGGGTCGCCGTACCGCGAGTACAGACGCGTCATTATCTGTATCGTCCACTTCTTGACCTTCCACCAAACCCACTTCTCCTTCTCGTCGTCGTTCTGGGGCATGCTCTCTGGGGCCAGCTTCTTCGCCATGAGGAGGTGCAGCATGCTGAACCAAGGGTTGAGCTCCTCGAAGGTGAGGTTGTTCAGGTTGAACTGCGTGCACGACCAGAAGACCTTAAGGGTCTGCTTGACGATCATGCCCACGTCCTCTCCGTCCTGGTGCAGGAGCGTGTTGAGCATTTCCCTGAGCAGGGGGAAGCCGTCGTTGACGATTTGGACGAGGGGCGCGCGGCCCTCGGACGTGGGCTTGTACTCGAAGCGCTTGCAGAGCTTGCGGAGCGCGTAGAGCGCGCCGTAGACCCTGGTGGCGTCGCCATTGGAGCCCCCAGCGCGGATGTTGTTGAGCAGCGAGGGCAGCAGATCCGGCCAATTGGTCGGGTACTCCGACATCGACATGTGGTAGATCGCCTCGGCAAGCACAGAACGGATGTTCTTCTGCGTCTCCACCATTATTGATTCTACTAGCATGGGCTTAATGGTGGGTTTGTCTGCGTGGTGGACTTGATGTTGGGGGGTGTCCTTGTTGATCCAAAACGATCGGACCGTGTTTTTGAAGTTGATGGCAGCCGCGGTACGCATTCCGGGGTCTGTGGTGGGGCGGGTGGGGGGAGTTTTGTTAGAATGATTATTTTGTGAAGCTATTTTGCGTGAGATGAGTGGAACGCACCTAGTGTTTTCGTGCTCACAACTTGCAGCAACAGTGGACAAGCGCCAGGAATCTTTGCAACGAGGGGTGGGAGAGAGGGAGGGACAGAGGGGTTAGAGTGTTGTATGTGATGTGGCGTAACTTTAACTGCTAAATATCGAGTGCCCAACAACGACCATGACCGCAATTCTGGACGCAGGAAACTCACCCCTTTAATGCTTGCCAACGCCGTCTCAGCCGACTGCCTCGTAGCCTTGTCGGGACTGAAGCTCGCACTCAGCGCATGACACAGTGAGTCAAACGTCAGAGACGTCGCCATGACCGGAATTTAAAGCCACTAACTATGAAGAAAATTGGTGGTCTCCAATTTTGTCCTGGAAAGCTAATTTCTCTCAAACCAGCACCGACAGCAACATGCCGAGAAGTCAGGGCACTTCACGCAAGGGGAAGCCCAAGAAGATGGTGCGTTGAATGGTTTGCGTTGCGTGTTGATAAAATACAGTCCATATCGGTCGGTGGTTGCTGGAAGAAGTAGAAGCTTGGTTTGGGGCAGTGAACGCTGGTCTCTGGTGGGTCATGAGGTCCAATTCACCCCCATCTATATTTACCACCACACAAAAACTCCCAAGCTTAACCCCCCACCCCCTACCCCTCCTAACCACCCCATTTCACCCACCAAACCCCCACCCAACAGGAGCGCGCCTCCGGCATGGGCAACGCCCTTCTAAGAGCCACAAAAACGCAGTTTAAGCCCAAGGACAACGGCTCCTCCCGCGGAGCCGGCATGGTTTCCTCCGGCGCCGGCGACCTCGGCGTAGACAAGGAAGTGATCAAGCAGAGGACCGGGATGCTTTCGAAGTTGGAGGCTGATAGTTTGGAGGATTTCATCTCAAAGGCGGAGATGGAGGACAGGGAGTTCGCGTCTACAAAGGAGCGCTTCGTGGTAATTGACGAGAGAGGGGAGCTGGATAAGTCCAACATGCAGCAGTACGGGGCGGACGGGATCGGGCAGTCGACGAGGGATGTTGGAGGCTTCGATAGGTTTGACTCGGAGGGGTTGAAGGTCCCTCGTCGTCCCAAGTGGGACGAGAGCACCACGGCGGAGGAGCTCGACCGCACGGAGAGGGAGAGCTTCCTCGACTGGAGGAGGAACCTCGCTGCCCTGCAAGAGTCCAAGGACACTTCCCAAATAACTCCCTTCGAGAAGAACCTCAACGTCTGGAAGCAGCTCTGGCGCGTTACCGAGCGCTGCGCCATCGTCCTGCAAATCGTCGACGCCCGCAACCCTATATTCTACCTCTCCGCGGACCTGCGCGTCATGGTGGAGGAGGAGATGGGAAAGAAGATGATCATCGTCATTAACAAGTCGGACTATTTGACTTCCAAGCAGAGGAGGATGTGGGGGGCGTACTTCGCCAAGGAGAACATCGAGTGCGTCTTCTTCAGCGCCTGGGAGGAGCAGAGGAAGGTCGACGAGAGGTACAGGGCCCAGAACGCCGCCGAGGAGGCGGGAGAAGATAAAGAAGAAGAAAATTCCCCTATGCCTCCCCCTCCCCCCCAAGAACGCGTCAACGACGCTAGCGGAGCTGAGCATTTACTTTCCCGCGAAGAGCTCCTCGCCTACTTGAAGATGACTGCCGCCAAATACAACATTGCCCCCTCCGAGCGCTTCAACAACACCGTCCAGTACGGAACCGTCGGTTTCCCCAACGTTGGAAAATCGTCCCTCATCAACGTTCTTTTAGGTGAGGCAAAGCTTTGCAGCGAGGACGAAGCCCAGCGAGGAGTAAAGCGACGAGCTGATAGTACTGATAGTTCTGGTAGTAGCTCGTCTCCGCTACTTTCGTCGTTACTTAATCCTAACTCGTTATCGCCAATCCTCATACTCGTCGCTTCGCTTGTCGCAGGCTCGGCAACTTCCCAACACGGAGTCAACAGAGTCGGAGTCGCCAGCCAGCCCGGAAAGACCAAGCACTTCCAGACCCTCCTCGTCCCCGGCGAAGACGACATGATGCTGTGCGATTGTCCCGGTCTCGTCTTCCCAAGTTTCGTCTCATCGACCGCGGACATGATCGCCGCCGGCGTCTACCCCATCGCTCAGATGCGAAACCACTGGCCCGTGGTCGGCCTCATCTGTCAACGTATTGCCAGAGAAGTCCTCAACGGAACGTACGGGTTCAAGCTGCCCATCGTCATACCCGAAGGTCACAACCCCAACGCCCTCCCCCCACCCCCCACTGCGGAGGAACTCCTCACGGAGTACTGTAGAGCGCGCTCCATCATTGCTGCGGGGAGTGGAGTGCCCGACTGGCAGAGGGCGAGTAGGGTCGTCGTCAAGGATTACGTCGAGGGTAAATTGCTCTTCAACACCCCCCCCCTGAGCTCGAAAGGAAGGAGGAGAAGGGTTATATTATCGACACCCAAATGACGGCCATGGGCAACACCGCAAGACTGAAGGACCGCTGGGAGGAGCTCCAGAATTCCGAAAACAAAGATAAAGCCCCCACCTCCCCCAACGCCTCCTCCACCCCCAACCCCGTCTCCCCCGGCGAAGGGTTTGACTCCGACGAGGAAATCGACCTCGACATCCTCGACTTCATGAACGGTGGAAACGCCGAAGAAGACGTAATAACCGGCGGCAAGCGCGGCAAGGCCCACAAAAAAATGCACAAGTGGGGCAAAAAAGGCCGCAAACAGCGCAACAAGGACCCCTACGGATGCCACGACGATGGTTTGAACGAGATTTTAGATAGCGGAGATGGAATATCGGGATTGAACGTTCAGCAAAGTAAGAAGAACTCGCGCAAGGGATACACGAGGCCGACGCACAACCCCAAAGGGGCTGAGCTCGTCCCATCGTCCCATAAAAAAGTTAACGTATAAACGCAAATAATAATAAATTTATTCTCTCAAAAATCATTAACTAATATAAAGCTTCAACACTACTTCACTTCATCCCCCCACCCTCACCCTCTACTATCCCCCCCACCCGCACCCTCTACTATCTCGTAATCTACAACCCTCCCTGACTGTCTGTCCTTCAACCTTAGACTCCCGTTCTTAACCGCCGAGCTCAGTCTCGACACAATATTTTTCGTTGACCTTTCCTTCCCGCTCTTCATGCCCTTCTTCGACTTCTTCGAATTTCTCATGCTATCGTTGTACCGTTGGACGTAGATGCTTCCGCGTCCTCCTCCTCCGCCCGATCCATCATGGATCTCTAATATTGGCTTCGCGATTTCGAACTTCTCAAGCAACAGCTCCACGCACGCCTGCGTCTCCAGTAAGCTTATGCGCTGCTTCGTTATGTCGTTCCTTAAGCTCGTGTTTGCGTCGCTCTTTATCACTCGGTTCACCGTGGCTAGAATTTTCCCTCCCCACGAGTCCATGGGGTCCTTGATCGTCAGGTCCAGTTCCAACTCTGCGACTTCCTCGTCGGCAATTTCCGCCTTGAGCTCCTGCTTCCTGATCTTGCTCAAGATATACCGCCCGGTCGTCTTCATCTTGGCCACTAGCAAAAGCCGAGATCTGCGACGAGCGTAGCGAGTCGCGTAAAAGTTGGCGTTAATTTGTTAGAAATATGTGGCGATGATAGTGATGGCGCTCCTGCGTTGGAAGCTATTAGCGCCGCGTCACTCCTCATGGAGACTCATTACGGCCATAAATATTGTACTTCCAGCTCGTCGCTTCGCTCCTCGCAGAGCCTCACCTCCAGTACATTTCTTCGGACTTCACTAGAACACTGTCGTAACTATCTCCGACGATGGCAATCAACACATTCAACAAAATGATGACCACGAGCATCGAGTAGAGCAGAAATAGCGTGAAAGACCAGGTGTCGTCGTAGCTGGCTTTGTCAAACTGACCAAACAAAAAACTGTACAGCGTCTTGGAAGTCGCCGTCCACGTCAAGAAGGGCTGCGGCGAGCGAAGCGAGCCGTGTTAGAAATGAGTAGCGAAGAAAACGACATTGAGACCGAGTCACTCCGCCTCATAACGAGCGGAAATAACGCATTCCTAGCTCGTCGCTTCGCTCCTCGCAGCTTCTCACCTGGTCTCCGTCGTGCAAATCGTACTCAACTCCCCCCAAAACCAAATACAGAGCGTTTCCGAACATGGCGATACATACGATCATCACGCTCAAGAAACTGCCGAGGTTGTGGATGATCTCAAAGGTCATGAGCACAAAAGTCGCGATGGGCTGGGAGAATGATTTCATCAAGCACAGGACCTTCATCCAGTTGAACAGCGAGACAACGCTGGCTATGAGCATGACGCTTTCCGAGTGCCCACTGTGAACGTACAGTATGATGCCGAGGGAGCCCAAGGACGCAATAAGCTCGATGTAATTCCAACCGTCTCGGAACCAGACTTCGGGGAGCCCCATCGAGGACATGGCAATGAGCTGGCTGAGTTCACGGCTGAGAAAGTAGACTATCGTGGTAAGCGATACGGTCACCACGGCAGTCAGCTCTTTGTACGCGTCCTGAACGTTTTCGGCCATCTTGAGCTCGATGGTAAAATAAGTGAACGAGAACATTAACACTACGTAAGCGGCGATGTCAAAATAGTAGATGGTCATGACGCCTGAGCGCATCTCTTCGTGTAGCAACACTCGAAAGACCCTCGTCACGGCAATATTTTCCAGCTCCTTTGGCGTCAAGTGGTTGATGAGTTCGTTGAGCAGGTTCGAGCGTCGCATCTGTGGAAGCGGGGAGAGAGGGTTAGAATTGCGATGTACAAACGGCTACGAAGCATATCCTCGCATATCCTCACGCCTCACCTGACACATAGCGACAAACCTGCAGATGGCCTTCCTTATAGAAGCCACGGCCCTCGCCGACTTTGGATTGCTCTCGGCTTCCGCGTTGTGCTTGCAGAGGCAACTCCAGGTCGCCTTGAACAAATTACTGACATGCCTTGAAAATATCAACGGAGGGTGCGTGGCTTCGATGTAGCACATCCAGCAGAATAAATCCAAACTTTCGTGCAGCGCCATCTCGATGACTATCTCTTCGACTTCTTGGGCGTTGTCCTCCACCAAGCAGCTGATCATGTCGTTCCGTAGCTTGTCCGTCCCACCCAAACTACCTGACAGTAAGCCCTCCAAAGATGCTAACGGAATGCGGTTCTCGAGCGCAGTCATGAGCGGGGTGTTTCCGTGAAGGTCTTCTTCCTTGGTGGCGGCGGGATTCGCCTTCACCATTACGCGAAACGCCATAGCAGTCACCTTGGGGTTTTCCGCCAAATGGTGCAAAGGTAGCGCCAAAAGCGCGTCGGTTAACTTGGCAGCCTGCGACGAGCGTAGCGAGTCGCATGAAACATTACGTTAACGGGTTAGAATTGGGTGATGGAGAAGGTGGCTTGTGCGTTTAGGCTAAAGCTAGTAGGGCGAATTACGGCCGTAATCGTCGCTTCGCTCCTCGCTGTCGTCGTTCGCTCCTCGCAGTTTCTCACCTCGGGGTTTGCATCGATGACGACCCGCAAGGCGTCCCACTTCATCGCCTTGTTCTCGCTCGCAAAGTGCAAAGGCGTCCTCCCGCTCTCCAACGCCAGCCGATCGTCACTCGCGTTTGGGTCTTCGGAGTCCAGCCCCGACGGCGCGCGCCTTACGTCCATCATTCCGAGCAAGTTGTCCTCCAGCTGCTGCTGCTTGATCCGGTTAAAGGCCACGCTCTTTCTTTGCTTAGATTCCTCGTCCTGCACCTCGGCCGTCACCTTGGCAGCGTTGGGGTTGACGCTCACCAAAAGCTCGATCGCTTTGACGTTGACGTGCTCGTTGCCGCAAGCCACGTGAAGCGGGAGCTTTCCTGACTTGCTTAACTCACTGGCCTCTTCGGGGAAGGTGTCCAACAACAACTCTAACGCCTCCACGGTGATGTTTTCGGAGTCGCAGATGAAGTGCGCGGGAAGGAAGTTCCCCTTGTGACTCGTGAAGTCATCGTTCGGCATTGGCTCGTCCAACATCGCGTACAGCTGCGACGAGCGTAGCGAGGAGCATTAGCAAGTGGAAGAGCGAAGCGACGATTTAGAATTATGTCTTTAATGCTCGTCGCTTCGCTCCTATGGGGCTTCATAACATTCGGAATTAACGTATTCCTAGCTCGTCGCTTCGCTCCTCGCAGATCCTCACCTCGTTGTGCTGCTGGGTACTGAAAGGCTTTCTAGTTGCTCGAATTGCCCGCGTCCGCCCGCCGCGCGTCGGAGAGTGCCCGCGGGAAGGGGATTGGCTGTACTGGTCGTCCATGCGATCGTCGTGATCGCCATCCAACTCGTCGTCTTTCTTCTTGAACTCGCACGCCTCCAACAGCACCAAGTTGGTCTTGTGAATTGAAGGAGGGAGGAAGTTGCAGTCCTCCAACTTGGAATCAAACAACAACAGCACATTGACCAAATTCTGCATGTTCTTGATTTTGTGCTTGGCCTGCGACGAGCGGCGAGCGAAGCGAGCCGTGTTAGAAACGAGAAGCGAACAAAGTAACGTCGAGACTGTCGCTTCACTCCTCGCAGTAATTCGCGTGATTATCGCATTCCCAGCGAGGAGCGAAGCGACGAGCATTAAGAACATGGTTAGGGTTATTATAAACTAACTCGTCGCTTCGCTCCTCGGCTCGCTTTGCTCGCCGCTCGACTGTCGCTTCACTCTTCGCAGTAACTCTCGTGATTACCGTATTCCCAGCTCGTCGCTCCGCTCCTCGTAACTTGCCTTCGCCTCGAGACAAGCCTTCCAAGTCGCATTGAAAAGCGGGTTCAGCCGAATCTCGAAGTTCGCCCCCTGCGTGGCCTTCAGGTAGCAGGCCCAGGCCCATATGTCCAGTTTCTTATTCTGCGCCAAGTTAATGACGCTGCTTCCGATGTTACTGGAGGTTTTCGTGAGTAGCGACAAGAAGTTATTTTTGACCTCCGAGGTCGTGCCCAAGCAGCCCCCGAGAACTTCGAGGAAATCTAAGGGCTTCTTGAACGAGATGGCGTAGTCGTAGGGGCTCTTCTTTTCTTTGTCGTGGACGAGGATTGTCCTGTTCAAAAATGTGTTCTTCTTGTCCTTCTCGCAGAGGCTGTGGAGGCAGTCCACCAGCAGTCTGAAGGGGGGGTAGAGGGGGGGTGGGGGGTTGTGAGTTATAAAGTTATAAAATTATAAAGTGATATTATTTTATGTGGAGAGAAAAATATCGCACCTGAGTGTCCCGAGGTCCATTCCGAACTCGCAGTAGTAACTCAGCGCCGACCGTCCCAACTTGCAGCTTGCGTTGAGCTCTGCGAAGGTCTCCATGCTCTCGCACTTTGAGCTGATGGACTGAAAGTCCCCATCGTGCATGCACAGAAAATGCAACGACGTTGATCCAAACCCTCTCTCAGTCCAGCACCTAATAACCCTCACAATATGCACGTAATTCGTCCTCGTCTTCTTATTTTCCAAAGCGAGCTCCAACGGCGTCTTCCCCATGAGCGTTTTGATAGTCAACGCCTTCTCGTACTGCTCGATGATCTCCTCTATCGACTCAGGATAGTCGTAACCAGCAGCGGCGGCAGCAAGAGGCGTCCAACCGTACATGTCCTGCTGCATCATGATATTGCGGCCGACAGGGTCCGTCGCCGCGCGGGCGATTATGGCTGAAACGAGGGTTGCTGGGCCACCGTTCCAGAGGGTGTGATGCAAGGCGGTCCTGCCGTCTGCGTCTGCCTTGGACACCTCGTCCCAAAGAGAGCCTTCGTCGTCCTTGTCGTTGTCGAGCCGGTCCTGCGCCTTGGCCCACTTGCGAGCCGAGCACAACTCGATGAGAGTCTTCATTGTTGAAGGGCGGGGGGAGGGTCAATGTTGGGGCAAGCTTGAGCAAGCTTAACCCCCTCGAAGACAGGTTGCACAGTTGTATAGGCAGGGATGTATACCGCAAGAGGTGACCGGTGAGCGTGCGCTAATGGGCTTTCAATGCGTATAAGGTGCCCCGCTGAATCGATCAAAGCTGTGACGAGCACGTTTTAGAATCCGCTGTCCAAAAATCCTAGAACCGCCAACTGATTTTTCTTGAGCACACAGACCCTACCCTACCTCCTTATAATCTTCCTTCCTCCGTCGTATATCACAAAAAACGATCTACGTCCCCACCAAAAATATTCACAGTAATCTCCCTCCGCGTTTCTGTTCCGTAGTTCACGGCGGTAATTGACACAAAGCCCCATCTCCATTTCCTTAACTGCTCCGGCCGCCCGTCCCTCACTTCCAACCATTCCGGCCACCATGGAAGCCCAAGCGGCCCTATACAAGCCTGACACCCGTGTGTTCGTCTCCAATCCCAAACGTGGTGCGAATCAGCCTGCATACGTGGTCGCTACTGTAGTAGAGAGGGCTAGCGATGGCCAGGTCTCTGTCGAGATCCCGAACGGTTCCAAGCAGCTCAGGGTCATGAAACCGCTCACTGAGGTCCCTTTGTGCGAGAAGACGTACCTTGGTGATAAGATGTCGGACGAGTTTCAGGTAAGGAGCTGTAGCTTATCGAGAAGGGGTGAAAACATGGGCTTCTCTCGCAGATATCCTATCCGCCCTCGCGACCCATCCCCCCCCACACCTCACCACCCTACCCCCCCTATACCCCCGCTAACCCCCCTCACCCTCCCCTCCCCACCCCTTTCAGTTCCCCTCCGAACCCAGCGTCGTCGAGTCCCTCAAAACCCGCTTCAGCAAAGACCAGTTCTTCACCACAGCCGGCGCAACCCTCGTCGCCGTGAACCCCTTCAAAGCCCCCTCCACCGAAGCCGGCGGTCACATCTACGATCAGACTTACATGGCCCAAGTCCGCCGTCGCGTTCCAGACGGGGAGTTAAGTGGACAGTCGAGAGCTAAGCAGGATAAATTGAAGACGAGGCCTCATCCTTTCGTTATGGCGGATGAGATGTACGAGAGTTTGAGGAGTAATAGGACAAGTCAGAGTTGTCTTATTAAGGGTTTGTCTGGGAGTGGAAAGGTGAGTGGGAGAGAGAGGGGGAGCGCGCGAGGAGTGCGCCCTTCTATGTATGTGTTCCCCCCCCCATCTAACCGCCCCCCCCTCCCCCCCCCTCTTATGCTCGCTTCGCTCGCACAGACCGAAACCGCCAAACTCATGGTCAACTACCTCTCCAACATGAAATCTATCGACGACCTCCCGCACAACCAACCGCCCGCCCACAAGAAGAAGCGCTGGGACGGCGCCCTCGGAACCTCCACCTGCCCCTGGCAGCTTCCCCCCGACATGAGCGACTCGAACCCCTCCAAAGTTTTAAGCGCCGGCCTGTCCGTGATTGATACTTTCTCTTGCGCCAAGACGGGCAACAACACCAACTCCTCCCGCGTCGGAAAGACGACCAAGCTCTACTTCGGAGACGGCCCCGCCGTGGCCGGAGGCAGCATCCATGCCTACTTCCTCGAGAAGGGCAGGGTCACTAACCAAGCAGAGAACGAGCGCGGCTTCCACATCTTCTACCAGGTCATCCTCGGCGCTTCCACCGCCATGAAGTCCAAGCACAAGATCAAGCCCCTCGCGTCCTATGCTAACTACTTGAAGCCCACCAGGCTCCAGACCATCAACGACGAGCTCGAGTTTGCCGAGACTCTCAAGAACCTCAAGCTCCTCAACTTCAGCGAGGACGACATCGACTTTATCGTGGCCGTCGTCACCGCCATCCTCGAGATCGGCCTCATCGAGTTCGAGGGAGGCGACGAGAACGCGACCATGTCCAAGTCCTCCGAGGCAATCATCTCCAACGTGGAGACCCTTCTCGAGCTGCCCTTCGGAAAGCTCAAGCCTGCTCTCCTCGAGAAGGCCATCGGAACCGCTCGCGGGAAGACCACCACCGTCTCAGCCAAGGTCGAGGACGCGATCCAGGGCCGCGATGCCCTCGCGAAGTCCCTCTACGGCTGCCTCTTCGACTACGTCGTGGATAGGGTGAACTCCTACCTCACTACGGTGTCCAAGAACAGCATGGCTCGCGCCCTGGCCTCCTCTCCCCAGCCCACCGAACCCCTCTCCATCGCCATCATCGACCCTTACGGGTACGAGTCCTCGGAAACAAACGGCTTCGAGACCCTCTGCATCAACTACATCGACGAGAAGCTCGAGCAGGCCGTCGTCAAGAAGTTCTACAAGTCCGAGTTCGACAAGTACGCCACCGAAGGCTTGGAGAACTCCATGATCGAGTACAAGGACAATAGAAACATCTCAGACCTTCTCGATAAGAAACCGCAGGGCATTCTCTGCATGCTCGATGAGGCATGCCGATACCCCAGGAACACCGATAAGTCGTTCTTACAGAAACTCACTACCACTCACATGCGAAGCCGTCAGAACGGAAGTCAGTTGATTTCCAAGGATAAAACAGCCAACGACTCCAAGTTCGTCGTCAGCCACACGTGCGGAGACACCACTTACGACACTGATGGATTCCTTGACACCAACAAGGACCGCCTTGGCTCACACCTCGCAGAGCTCATCGCCAAGGCCTCTGAGAACTCTGTCATCTCTGGCTTTTACTCTGAGGAGAAGGTGAGACGAGACGCAGCGAGGAGCGATGCGACGAGCTGGGAATGCAATAATTACGGTCGTTATGAGTCTCCATGAGGAGCAAAGCAATGAGTTTCGCTATCTCCACCACTAACACGCTCGCGCTCGCCGCTCCTCCCTCCCCCCGTCGCAGCTCGACGCCTCCCTCAACCCCGGCTCCCGCTCCTCCTCAGCCTCCTCCCCCAACGGCACTTCCCTCACAGTCGCCAAAAAACTCACGGAGGAGATGCACAAGCTTTGCGACATCATCACCGGCTCCTCGCTCTCCCTCGTTCGTTGTATCCTTCCGAACCAAAAACTTGAAGAGAAGAAGCTCGACATTAAATTGCTCGAGCGCCAGGTCAAGCACGGTGATCTGCTCTCCTCAGTCAAGATGAGGCAGGACGGCTTCTCCTTCAAGGCCTCGTACACCGAGTTCTACGAGCAGTTCATTATCGTCATTCCTACTGGGCAGGACCCGAGCCTCGTGCTCGTCCCCAAAAAAGGCTCCGACTACAAGGCCCTCTGCAAGAACCTTATCAAGGCCCTTACCAAGTTGGCGCTCTTGTCTGGCGTCTCCGACACCATCCAGGAGGGAGACAACTGCGTCTTCATCAAGCACAAGACCATCCAGGCCTTCGAGGCGCTCCGCAAGGTCAAACTCCTGGACATGGACAGGGCGGCCGTCCTTCTCCAGGCCACCGTCAGGGGAATGATCGCCAACAGGGGCCACGACAAGCTCAAGAGGGGCGTCTCGCGCGCCCAGGCCTCGTGGAGGGCGGTCTACTACAGGCAGCTCTACAGGAAGCAGCAGGAGGCCATCAGGGTCATCCAGAACCGCACCCGCGGCTACGTCCAGCGCAAGACTTACAGGGACAACCTCCACGCCTCCAAGACCATCAACAACTTCTACTCCAAGTTGAAGGGCAGGGTCCGGTGGCACAAGCTCCAGCAGGCCGTTCGCTCCCTCCACTCCCTCGGCCGCGCGTACATCGTGCGAATGCACGTCAACAGGATGCTCGAGGCTGTGCAGATGCTTCAGCACTGCGCCCGCAGGTTCCTCAAGAAGAACAAGACGCACTACACCAAGGTGCGGTGCGCTCTCTTCCTCCAGGGCTGGTACAAGGGCTCCCGCGAGCGCGAGCTCATGAAGGAGGCCGTTGACTACCTCGACAAGAAGCGCAAGGAGAGATTCCGCGCCAGGGCCGTGAAGAAGGCCCAGAACAGGTGGAAGTCGCTCATGATCCGCCGCCGCTATAAGCAGCTGGTGCAGGCCTCGAACACTCTGCAGCAGTACGCACGCTCGAAGAAGCAGCGCAAGGTCTACACCTCCATGAGGAAGGCGGCGACTGGGCTCCAGTCTGGCTTCCGAGGCTTCAAGGACAGGGACAGGGTGCGAGAAGTTAGGAACGACAAAATGGTCAAGGAGGAGCAGGCGGCCGTCGCCTCCGCCAATAGAAACGAGGCTTTAAATCTCGCCAACCTCAACGCCCGCAGGGCGCAAGGCCTCGCCGGGGGCAAATCCAGAAACTTCCGCTTCGATGTGCTCGACGTGGACATCCTCGTCGCCATCAACGATGTCTACCCCGTGGGGTGGAGCAAGGTGAGAAGCTGCGAGGAGCGAAGCGAAGAGCTCAAAATGCGCCGTTTGCCGTTATAGACGAACTGTGCAAGTAGCGTCAGTCCCAACGTTGAGGCCGCTTTCATCGCTCCTCGTTTCTAACACGTTATCACCAATCTTCATGCGATTCGCTTCGCTCGTCACAGAACGTCATTACCCTTGACGAGGACGTGGCTAAGAGAGGCCGCCGTTTAAAGAACATCGCCGTCGGGGCCGCGCACACCGCTGCCCTCACCGATACGGGAGAGATGTTCACTTGGGGTTGGTCCGACTGCGGGCAGCTGGGCCACGGCTCCCACCAACAGGAGCGCGAGTACCGCCCCCTAGAGACGCTGATGCTCCAGTCCGACCAGATCGACGACGTCGTCATTGACCGTGCCATCTCGAACAAGCTTTGCGTCAAGGTGGTGAGCTGCGGAGAGGACCACACCCTGGCCCTCGCCGACACCGGAAAGGTCTTCTCGTGGGGATCTGGCAGGAAGGGACAGCTCGGCCACGGCGACTTCAAGAACACCGCCTTCCCGCGCTGCATCCAGGGGCTGAAGTGGATCAC
>BLQM01000279.1:48553-69160 GCA_012489335.1 Triparma laevis f. inornata
GGCCCTCGCCGACACCGGAAAGGTCTTCTCGTGGGGATCTGGCAGGAAGGGACAGCTCGGCCACGGCGACTTCAAGAACACCGCCTTCCCGCGCTGCATCCAGGGGCTGAAGTGGATCACGACGGCAATCGAGTGCGGCTCGAACCACTCCGTCGCCATCGGCCACAACGGCGCGTTGTACATGTGGGGAGCCTGCGTCGCCATGGGCGGGGCCAAGGTTGCCAAGAACGTTGCCGAGTGCGAGAACGACAAGGGCGACATTAGCTACCCGAACAACATGAAAAACGTTGTCCCCGCCAAGATCAGGAAGGTCTGCTGCGGCGCCAAGTTCACCCTTGGTTTGACCTATGACGGAGATGTCTACTCGTGGGGCAACAACGACTTCGGCCAGCTCGGACGCAAGGGCGACAGCAACAGCCCCGAAATAGTAAAGGGGTTGAGGCTCAGGCTCAGGCACCACGCCGGAATTGTCAGCATTAGTTGCGGAGCTAGGCACAGTCTTGCGGCCAACAATAATGGCCAAGTGATGGCCTGGGGCTGGAACGAGTTTGGAACTTTAGGTTCTGGCGACTGCGATGAGTTGGACGGTATCCACCAGGTGCTGGGAGATTTGGCCGGCCACAACGTCGTGCAGGTCTCCGCCGGCTTCCGCCATTCCTCCGCTTTGACGTTCGACGGCGAGATCTTCGTCTGGGGAATGTCCGCCCTGGGGGCGAGGGACGGAAGGGGAGTTCCCGTCATTCCCAGCAAGGAGGGCAGCATCGCCAATGGCCCGTCCCAGAAGCTCCACGTGTCTCCGTTGAAGATTTACCGCGCCGGGCAGAACTTGACCACGGCCATCGAGCTTCACAGCTCGTGGAGCCGCTGCACGAGTACCCTCGCGGTAACCATTAGGAGTAAGATGAGCGAATTGCCGACGAACAAGAATGGCAGTGTGGACTGGTCGGGCTACTTGTTGAAGAAGGTCAACACCATTATTGCCAATGGCAACAGGCCCGAGATCGACACGGATTTGAGGGACGAGAGCAGGGAATTTGTGGTTAGACTGACCCAACTGAGCAACGCCTTGCAGGCGTTCAAGGGCAAGGGATTCTCGACTTCCCCCCTCCCTGCGCCGAAGATCGGAAGGGAGTTCAGCTACACGAGCACGCCGACTTCCAGCAGAAAGAGCCCCAAGAAGGCAACAATGGCTCCGAGGTACGGGCCTCAGATGGGGAATAGTATGGGCATTCAGGAGCTGAGCAAGACCGGAACTCCCATGAACCAGACCACTCCGACAAAGTCGAAGTTCTCCCAGAAGAGCACGATCATCACGGAGAAGGAGCTGAAGGAGATGAAACCGAATGATTTAAGGACGTTCGCGCATCAATTGAAGGCCGGGCTGGTGCAGGTCGCCCCTCGTCACGAGGAGCACATCAGGGGCGGAAACACGGAGCTCACCTTTGGCGAACAGAGCGTCAACTACTTTAGAAGGAACTTCAGGGGAACGATCAGCGACCTGGACGACAAACAGAAGGAGGCGGAGGAGGGCTGGAACCACAACTACAACCAGAAGGCAACGCCCCACGCCGAGGCGGTGAAGACGAACAAGGTCAACATCACTAGGGAGCTCAAGAAGAAGGCTGCGGCGGTGAAGATGCTGATGCAGGTTCGGGCCAACAAAAAGACCGCGCCCCAGGAACTGGAGAGCCAGAAGAAGAAGCGCGACGAAAAGGCGCGCATCGCCGACGAGAACCAGAGGAGGAGGAAGGTGGAGTACATCAAGCTGAGGAAGATGAAGGAGGGAAAGAAGAAAATCAACGACGGCGCCATGCTGGACTACTTCAGAGTAGAGCACTTGGTCGCCGCCAGTAACGACAACTACACCAGCACCCAGGTCAGGACGATCTACGGAAGGGGCAACGGAATCGACACAAACAAGGGCAAGAATTTGAGCGGGTTGACACCGAGGACAGACGTGGTGCCTCCGGCGCCTACGGATTCGCCTGTCAGGATCATGACCAGGAGGATGTCCGGATTTGCCTTGGGAGACGGTCCTTTAATGATGTCGCCTGGGGAGACCCTTAAATGATATTTTGGTTTTGGTTTAGTGTGGTAGTGAGTGTGTTTGTTGTATTAGTAGTGGAGTGGGATGGGGAGTGTGGGGTTGAACGGAGTGTAAAGCAATAACGAAAAAAAGTTTATAATTTTCAGAGAGAATCAAATCAAATCATCAATTTTTATTATTATTATGCACTGACTTTCTTTGGATTGGACGATGAAATGAGCTCAGATTTTGGGGTTGTATGTTGGCCTTGTGTATCTTTTGAGCGAATTCTTCTTAATTTTTACTCGAACGGGAAGACCGCCCCCGTCGCTTTCTTGCTCACTTCCCACAACGTCGAAACGCTCACATCGGGCGTTGTCGACCACCCGCCCAAGGCGTACGGCGCGATCTTGTTCGACACAACGGGTCCCACGAAATTGAACTTGGCAGGACCGTAGAACTCATCGGCGCCTACGACTTTCACACAAGCAGCAGATAAACCCCCATCGTTCCGTCTTCAGTTGAATGCTCTCCATTGTCGAAGCCCTATTTCAACATTCTAGTCATTAACGGACCGTCTTTCTGGTGGGCCGTAAGTGGGCAAACACATATGCCAGGATGAGCAACGAGGCATTTAACCTTGCTCTGCTTTGTCGCGAGTGCGTGCGTAAAGACTGCGTTCGCGAACTTCGTTTGCCCGTAACGTTGATTTCTTCCCATGAAACTAGTGGGGTGGCCGCACTGGCTCATGTCATTACCGAAGAAACGAGCGACGATACCGCGCTGACATCCCAAGTTCCAATTAACCCTAACAGCGCTAGAGTGGTTCACGACCCTCGCGCCACCGGTTTCGTCGGCCTTCTTCTCGAGCAAGCTCCAAACCTCAGCAGTGAGGAGGAAATGAGACAAGTGGTTGGTCTGCGACGGGGGGAGGGAGGAGTGTGAAGATTGGCGTTAACGAGTTAGAACTGCGTAGCGGTGATAGGAGTTTCGGTGTTCACACTGAGCCTAGTAGGAGGGGGTAGATTTCGAGCGCAATTGACGTATTTCCAGCTCGTCGCTTCGCTCCTCGCAGTTTCTCACCTGAATCTCGTGGCTGTACCCGTCCTTCGTTTGCTTGGTTTCGTTGCACATGATACAGCGTTGTTGATTAGCACGTCAAATCCCTTCGGGCATGCCTTGATAAGATTTAGAGCGGCGTCCTTCACGATAGAGAAGTCCTCAAGGTTGTAGGTGATGTGGACGACATTGTCTGGGGATTTAGATGATGCCTTCACAAGATCCAAAGCGGCGGTGGCGCGGGAGGAATCGCGGTTGAACATGAAAATCTTGGCTCCGCGGGTCGCCACTGTTCGGGCGAAGATCAGACCAGTCCCGGAAGTGCTCCCGGTTATCGCCATCGTCTTGGTCGAGAGATCGTCGGGGAGCGTTTTCTCCCATTCTGTGAACCATTTAATCTTGTTGTTGTCTCTGTTCGCCATCTTTCTACGACGAGCGTAACGAGGAGCATTAGCGTAGCGAGGGGAGGGGAGGGGGGAGTTAGTTTATAGTGTTCTTATTGCGAGAGCGCGTAGAGTACGGTGCCTCATAACGAACGGAAAATCACGGCGAGGTGATTAGTAATGTCTAACGGATCTTGGTCGATTTAATGGTTTGCGTGACGGGGGGAGGGGATTGGTATTTGGTAAGCGGTTGTTCCTGGTAAAGTTAGGGTGGTTTGTCTAAAAAGCGAGTGGTTCGCGACCCGCTATTACCTTAAATTTGTTCCAGCGAAGTGAAAAAAGTCTATGAAGCATGCACATTAACCTAAGCAAGAGTTCTCATATAATACCAAACGCGAATTCGAATTAAAACAGTTATAGGCACAAAATTAAATCAGAGACTAGCCCAGCGACCAAAAGTAGCGCTTGACAATGCCGCCAAAGAAGAAAAAGGGTACCAAGTCTCGCAAGACTGCGGCGACATCCCTCTTAACTCCCTCCCCTCCTCCCCTCTTTAACAGTTCCAACGCAAAACGTCTGATTCTCATACGCCACGGTGAAAGTCAAGGGCAAGCTGCAAAATTGGCTGGCCTCGACCGTCAGCGTAACCCGAATCTCATTGACTGTGGTCTTACACGAAAAGGAGCAGGGCAAGCATCGAACATACCTAACATGTTAGGAGGTCTCATCTCCTCAATAGATTTAGTTATTAGCAGCCCACTAACACGAGCATTAGAAACAACACTACGAGGATTTCAACACATCTCACTAGAAGCTCCAATATTAGTACACTACGGAATCAGAGAGATTGGAAGTTCTATACCTGAGAATCAAGTACGAACGACAGAGACTGTTCAACGTGATCTAAAGCGTACGAATTTATCTAAGGTATCAGAATTAGATTTTGAAACGTTAAAACCAGACGTGTGGCCTGATAATGGAGGTTCGTTAGATAAAGGTAGTCGTAATACGAATATTTCGAATTTCTTAAACTTCATATCCGAAGATCGAGAGGAAAAAACAATCGCTGTTATTTGTCATTACAATGTTATACGAGCTATTGCCGGTAACGGTGTGAGGCCTGTTAACGCTATGCCGATTGGATGTTGGTTAGGTGAAGGAGGTATCGTTGGGTTGGCTGAGAATCAACGAGAGTATTTCTCGGATTAATAAAATCGGAAGACGGGGCGTTAATAATCCGACCTTCTCAGCACTAAAGTACAACACTAGCGACCGCCACAGCCCTGGAGGGAACGCGTCTGGTGAATCCAATGCCAAAGCGAAACGTTGTCCAACCCCTGCATGAGCATTCATAATGTTGTCTGAAGAACACATTGGCGTTTGTCTGAAGAAAAAAATAATCGTACATTTTGATTTAAATTAGAAAGGTTTTAGAGGTACAGTTTTGCAGACACCGCTCTCTTCTTCGTGCTCTTCGCCTCCTGCGGTACGGGGTCGACGTTTTCCTGGCCGGTTCCTTCTCTTTTTTCTCTTCTGTGCTTTGGTCTCCTTCCTTCCTTTCCTCCATTGATTGATCGACGTCAGGGTTGAAATCGAACGTATCAGGAAATTCACCACACACGCTCGTCACTTGAAGAGATAAGGTGAGTAGACCTTGGTGTATTTTACAGAGATATTCGACGGGATCGTCATCCCACTTTACGAAAATTAGTTTATCGACCATTTTGTTGCGTTTCTTATTGGTGGCAGCACAAGCAGCAGCCTGCTTCTTTACTGAGGCTATCTGTTTTCGCTCCTCGGAAGCGCGTACTGCGGCCTGCTTTTTCTCCTCGGCGATCTTACGGATGTCGTCGAGACGATCGTTCTCTTGCTTCCTCATTTGAGATATTTGAGCAATGATATTCATCCCATTCCTTGCGCTTTTGCTCGGCTTGTTCGGCCTTGAAAACTTCTTGTGCTGCCTGCATTTGCTTGAATTCTTCCTTTTCCGCCTCTTCAGAGCATTTGCTTGATAACTTCCTTTTCTGCCTCTTCAGAGTAGACGGGGATGAGCCTGCGTGAGCGGTGAGCGAACGAGCCGTGTTAGAACAGAACTGAGTAGCAGAGTACGAAGCGATGAGTTGAGAATGAGGTTCTCTCGTCGCTCACCTCTTCAATACTTCGTCCCTCGGGACGTCGTTGTAAGGAAATTTGTTGTTGATCTTTATAGGGTCGCTTTTTAATCTGCGAGTTCCCCAGACTGGACACACAAGGATGCCCTTGTGGATGCTAGGGTCCGTCCTCATTTCAGCAGGAAGAGCATCATTCGGAGACCGTTGTCCTAGACAAGGTGAAGTCTATCTGCGGGGCAGGCCTCGACGGGAGCGAATTGATTTTGTGCATTTAGCCTGGACTGCAAGCTATAATCCCGCTGTGCTTTATTCCTCTTATCTTCGGTTTCATAACATCCCGATGCTCTTTTCTCGTCCTCTTTCCCCTTCAGGTCCGTCTCTAAGTAGATCGTGAGTTTGGAGCTGCCTCCTATCCGTCTGCATCCATGAATAGTACACATATCGTTGGTATCAAGTCTCTACTTCTTCTTCGCTTGTGAGGTGTTAAGGCAGTGCTGGTCTTTAATTTTAGGGTCAAGCATGTCGGCCTCGGTCAAGTATCTCCAATTTGAAGACGCGCTGCCGAAACCGCTGCGACCAGGGCGACTGTCGTAAGCACTCCAAGCCGCACTGCTCTTTTTACTGCAGTAACCCCAAGGCATGATATCTACAATGGAAATGGGGGAGAGGGAAGTGAGGAGATAGAAGTTATGAGGGACAGGGCGGGAATCTCAAAAGAAGGGCGAGGGGCGAGTGGGGAGGCAACGGCGCACCTTTCAGGCTTCTTTCAGGAATTTTTCAAAGAACTACATGAAGGTGTCCGTAGGCGACGGGGGGCACATCCAAACATTATTAAAGCGAGAGGCAGGAGGGTTTGCACTTTGATTTTGTCGAACTAGCGGAGGATTTCTCCGGGGCAGTTTGGTTCGTTGTGTCTGTGAAGAACGAAGAAGGAGGGATATGGCAACCCCCCTCGATTACAACTACTAACTCAATACGCAGATTCTCTTCTCAATTGTGGTATTTCGCTTGGATCTTGTTGAAACTCAGATCAGTTTGGGGCTTAGAAAAGATTGAATTGCTCTTGCAAAAACGACGAGACATATAGGACAGTGCTAAGAGTGTATCGTCGACTCAGTAGATTGTTCTGCGGACGATCGTGGATCAAGATCAAGGCACATCTGGGTCGGGGGACATGAGCGCCGATGGAGAAGAATGTGAAGGAATCAAGCATCAACGGTTGGGGTTTGACGGCAACGAGACTCCGCGATCGGTTCACGAGGATGCTAGTACTACTGCGCCGCATGATATTGCGAATGATGATTGGGATGATGGTTCGGTGGCAGGTGGAGCGGGAGGGGATGGGGTAGGCGGAAGAGAAGGTCTGATTGGATAGAGGGAGTGGAACGGGTTAAGCGGGGTAAGAGAATAAGGACTTGTTGGATAGCGGGATTTTAATATAAGACTGGCGACACGGGAGTTATGAAGGGACATAAGACTGCGAAGCATGGGAAAAATGTGGTCTGGTTCTCTTGCGACCAAGATAATTGCGACCACAGAACAAAGGAAGCTGGCAAAATCAAACAACAAAATCGAGATTTTCACAACGCTGTCATTATTTGGCACCATCACGATTCATGCGACCACAAAGCAAAGGACGCAGGCACCCTCAAACGACACAAACAACATATTCACAACATTGACGTCATCTGGCACCATTGCGATTCCTGCGAATACAAAACCAAGCAGGCAAGCGACCTCAAAGCACGCAAAAATCGAAAGCACTAAGCCCCACCTAACCCCTCTGTACTTTTTTACTGTTGCCCTGGAATTCTCGGGTTAAATCCGTGGTTTAATAAACAAAAATGCTCCAATATTTTATCACTGCTAAATGATTTGTGTTAAACTACCCCCCCCCTCATTTACATTATTTCTACTATAAATAAACTAAACCTAAAACGTGTATAAATTCGTGTATCGTCTTACACGCTTTAATCTTCTCTTCTCTTTTTATTAATGATTTTATATCACTAATGTTGACTAAAAACTATAAACAATGTTACTCCCCCTTCTCCCGCGCTGAACGCTCTCTCCCTTTTTCCCCTCGCGTTTTTTCTCTTTAAAATCAGAATCATTTAAACGTTGAAACACAGCTCCCCCCGCTCGCTCTTCCCTTCCTACGAGCGCACGATGCGCTGTTCTCTTCCCAATCGTAATGCTTTTGTCGTTATGTGTGTTTGTATTTTCATTCCTTTCTCAACTCCCCTAATCGCTAATCATCTTCCCCTCCTCATCAACAATGCTCGCCCTATTAAAAACCAGAACGTCCTCGAGGATCCCCTTCCTCCTGAGTTCTTTTTCTTCTTGATCGATTTCCCCGCTTTCGTACTTTTGCTGGACGACTTTTAGCATTCGGGCGCCGATGTCGATGTTGGGGCTTGAGCCGCTTGCCGAGCTGTCGCTTCTTCCTCTGGCTAGATCGGTAGGTTGGGGCTTGGGTGATTTGCTCTTTTGACGGCCTGACGGCGTGACGCCGGCTCCAGAGTGGCTTCCTCCGGAAAGGCTGCGGGCTTTTCGGCCGGAGGGACTCTGGTGGGGGCTTCTGTTGGAGCTGGCGACGCTCTTAACGCTTCCGCTGTCGCCGTTTTCGCTGTCGGCGGTGCTTTTTCGGTTCATGATGCTGCGGCGAGCGACTTCCTTGGGGCTGATGTCCTCGATTGGGGGTTTGCCGTCTTCCTTGGTGTTGGAGTTGGGGTTACCGTCGCTGCCATTCTTCTTTGTCCAGTCAACCACCCTCGACTCGGACAAATGGGGGGACTTTTTGAAGACCGATTCTGCGACCCAGCTGTAGTCTGTGGGTGGGTGAGGGGGGGAGCAAGCGGAGGAGCGAAGCGACGACGAGTTAGAATTGCGTAACAACGAGAGTTGACGCAAATATCGTGTTCGTCACTTCTCACCTTCTTCTCCTCCACCACCAGCCGTAACCCCTCCCGCCCACGGGCTCGGATTCGGATTACCCCCCTCTCCTCCCCCCGCCATCGGGTTTCCCCATATACTTGCTCCGGGTTGGGTCGGCGCAGCGTTGTTCATGGTTAGGTTCTCGACGCTGTAGGTCTGGTCGGAGGGGGGAAGTTGTTGGGAGGTGGAGGGGTAAAACGATTGGGAGGCTTGGGAGGGTTGGCTGGGAGTGGGGGAGGTGGCTGAGGATTGGGCGTTGGGGTGGGTTTTGTTGAAGTACGCTGCTTTTTTTTCTTCGGCTGTGGGCAAGGGGTTGAAGGTTAGAAACATTTTTTTGTGCGTGTATATATATATTGTTGTTACTCACCCTCCTTCACCAACCTAGCCCTCGTCATCTCCTTCAACTCTGCAATGGTAATCCCATGCGCCGCCGTAGGCTTGGGCTTGGGCTGCCTCTTGTCCACTTGCCCCAGCATCGGCCCCGCCTTCCTCCTCAAGGGATCATACCCCGGAGCGTGGCTCACGCCGTAGAAGTCGTTCGGGGAATTCTCGTTGGAGTAGTCGGACGTTGAGCTGGAGTGACTCGTCCCGGAATTTCGACGGACAGAGTCGGTGGAATGCATGTGGGAGGGCACGGCAGGGGGGACAGCGCTGTAAGGGTGCTGGTAGTGAGGGTGGGTGGGGTGGGCTCCGGGATTGGGAGGATAGGAGGGGTGGGCTTGGTGGGAAGGGTAGTAGTGGGGTGGCGGCGGTCCGCCATGCGGCCCGCCATGCGGAGGCGCGTACTGCTGCTGGTAGTGTGGGGGGGGAGGCTCGTGAGCGTACGAGCCAGCGGAAGGAGCTTGAGAGGGGTGTGTTTGGTAACCGCCGTAATCGTAGGGGGAGTGGGGCTGGTGCGACTGCTGCATGGGAGGGGGGTAGGGATTGGCGGCATTCATTCGCATTGTTTGATGGTGATTTGCGATCTGCTGTGACCGGCCGATCCGGGCCGGGCCCGTTTGAGCCCTAGCAGCCACAGTCTTGGCGGTGGCGTTCTGAAGCACGAGCCGATCCGCCGTTTTCTTCTTGAGATCCTGGGTGGGTTGGTGGGGTTGGGGGAGGGAAGCGTCAGATAGTGTGGTTTTGGCCGAAGGAGCTCCCCCCGAGCGGCTCGCGAAATCGACGATGATGAGGGTGGGAAACTGTTAAGTAAACTTGTGTACGATACGCAGTGGATATAATAGACGATATCAGGTTTGTATTCCGTGAAGTGTAGCTAGATCGCACTACCTTCGTGTTATGGCGATATCGAGGTGGCGCACAATATAGAACAACGGAGAGTCATAGGGTCCGAGGCTGCGTGATAGATCGTCTGGCTCTCTGCTCTTTTGTGTGCCCGTCCGTGTGTCGTAACTCACCTCAAGGGTCAGGCCCTTCTTCATATCCATGGGCGAGCGTTGTGCAGAAGGAGATAGAATGTTGGTTGGGGGTTGGAGACGTTTAGAGCGATTACACATTAGATCGAGAGCTGTGGAACAGATCGCTGTGAGTACATGAAAATCCTGAGATGGTGCATGCAGGTTTGAAATGAACAAAGAGGTCTCCTTCTCTTAATTGAACGTCTTATTTTCTAATCTTGTCTCCCCTCCCCCTCTCCCTCTTCCCTCTCTCTCGTGAATCATTTCGGCGTCTTACAAGGCACTTGAAGCCTCGTGAGACGGGTACGTTGTCCTTGCTGATGAACTTAACGCCGGAGTTCAAGGTCACCAAGAGTTTATAAAAGAACTAAGAATAAGGGAATTTTTGCTCAATTTTCAAAGCTATTATTTATCTCGTCATTGACATCCTTAATCTTGCGTCTTTTCTGCTGCCTCCTCTTGAGGAGCCTCTCAGTGTCTGGTCGAAATATGGCGGCGCCTCAAAGTCCTTGACCACTTCGGGGATGAACTCGTTCCTCTTGGGTTCTGGGATCTTGACCTGCCTGCTCATGACCCTGACCCCCGAGCTCGAGTGCACGTCCCTCTTCAAGAAGAGGTCCTCGTGGACGTAGTCATAGGCAGGCCTTACTCGGAAGGGAACCATCTGCTTCTTCATGAAGTCCATGTATTCCCGCTCCCACTCTTCTCTCACGTGAAGGATCCTGTCCGCGACGTCTCCGGCATGCTGCAACGAGCGAAGCGAGGCGCATGAAGATTGGAGAAAAAGCCGAGTTAGAAATGAGAAACTACGAAAGCGGCGGAGACCACGAGGAGCGAAGCGACGAGTTACAATATATTTCTGTCAATTAGCTAGACGCTTCGCCCCTCGCCGGGCTTCGTCCTCGTAACGTTCGTACCTCGTTCATCCTGATCCGGTCCTCCTCCATCTTCCGCACGTAGTGCGCGAACTTGCGCATCTCCCCCTTGATCCGATCGGCATGGAACTTCTTCTTCTCACGGACGCCGTTTTCTAAATCGAGCCTGATCTGAACGGAGTGTTGCGAATAGAGGTGGCGTTTGAATGCTGGGATGTCTATTTCGTATGTTTCGACCTGTGAGGAGAGGGGCATGAGGAGTGAAGTACGAGTTAGAACAACATAAATGTTGGTCTTAGCTCGTCGCTTCACTCCAAGATAATTTGTGGGCTCACCTCCGCAGTAATGGCCACGGCCTTCAAACCGAATATCTTGGTCCCCGACACCAACTCCACGTCGCCTATGATGCTCCCGCTCCCCGCCGTGATGACCTCCACTTCCAACAGCCTTCCGACCACCCGCGGGTCCTCGACAATGGCGTAGACGCACACCTCCCCCCTATTGATGACTATAATTTTGTTGAACTGGTCGCCCCTGCGACGAGCGTAGCGAGTCGCATGAATATTGGCGATAACGGGTTAGAAACGAGAAGCGACGAAAGCGGTGTCGACGTTGAAGCTGACGCTGCTGCTTGCGCAATTGGTCTATAACAGCAAACATTATCAGCTCGTAGCTTCGCTCCTCGCAGCTTCTTACCTCGCCACCAAAACACTCTTCTTTATGTACACATTGTTCACAAAGTCTTCGGCGAAGTGCTCCACTTGGGTCTTGGCCATTCTCTTGAAGGCGGGCATGGCGTCTATCCGATTTATGCGCTCGGCCAAGATGTACTTGGCCTTGTGGTCTGCGAGCAAAAGGAGCTTGTAATGAGTGGGATCGACGACTATTATCTCGCAGTTTTCAGCGCAGACGGCGCTGCAGACGTAGTTGTTCCCTCCACCACCCATCATCTGAACTCCTCCGAATCCGACGCCCTGTGCACCCTGGAGGTGAGCGCAGCGAGCGTGTTAGTGGTGGAGACCAACTAAAAATTAGTAATATCAGCTCGTCCTTGCAGTTTCTTCTTACCTCCTCCACTACAACGCTATGCAAAGGCCTTCCGCAAAACCCGCCCAGGGTGTCCTCCTTCGACCCCTTACTATCCTCCTTTAAAACATGCGTGCTCAGCTCATTAATAATCTCCCTCTGACGCTTGTCAGCCGCCGTAAAAATCTTCAAGGAACCGCTCAACATGATGAAGTACCCGAATCCTGCAGTACCCTGCAGAAAAATAGGGCTGCCCTTTTTGAGAACTTTGAGGGTTACGTGTTTGTAGAACACCTGGAGCTGCTTCTTGTGGAGGCTGCCGAAGGTCTTGAAGTCGGAGTAGTCCTTCATGTTTGACATGCTGATGTTGTGGAACTTGATGAGTTTCAAAGTTTCCTGAGGTTTCCTCTTTTTCGGCGGCTGCACGAAGACGCACGTCCGAGAAGCGAAGCAACAAGTTAGTTTAGAATGTAGGTTAGTGTCCCGTCGCGTTTAATAATCTCGTATTCGCTTCGGGCGTTCGTCCTCTCCGTAACACATCTCACCTTCCTCAAAAGCTTCTTAGCAACCTTCCCCAACTCCCTCCTCGCCCTCCTCTCCTCTACCAAATGAAACGCCCTCATAACATCAAACCAACTCCTAAACGCCATATGCATATTATGACGACGTTTATCTACACTGTGGGACGTATTCATCCAACGTGTTATTAGGTGGAGGCAATGTTCTGCTGATGATAGAGGATCGTGGTTGTCGTTCATGTTCTTCTCGAACAATATAAGGTCAGATGGCGTAACGATAATCGATGGATAGTTCTTATCACTGTCATCGCGCGTATCGTTAGTTGGTATTAACTCGCAGTCTTCTCCGGTTTGGTCTTCGTCTGTGGGAGCTTGAAAAGTGCTCATAGCTTCTAACGCGGCTTGAGTGGTTTGTGGGGCGGCGCCTTCGGAGCGGGAACGCTCGAGTAGGTGAAGCGTTGGTCGACGGGTGGGGTGGTTGTGAGTGACTCGACGGTTGGAGGACATGGTGGTGGAGAGGAGGAGGAAGCGGTTAAGGTGTTTTTGGGAAGGTGTTGGGGTGGGGGTAGGTGCGGGGGCAGGGACGCGAATCCGTGTTAACGTTAACAAGGAGGTGCTGGATGCGAAGAAGGGTCTTAGAGCGTGTTCCTGAAGTTGAACACGGGATTGTAAATTCGCTTCCCAGCGCAAACTAATTATTTGAGGAGCAGTTTTCCATGCCAAATACTTCCTGATGGCAGGGGGCTCTGTTTAAACGCAAAGTTGAACTTTGATAACAGTACGAACGTACTATCTGACATAACAGTCCCCTCTGGACTCCTTCAACTTGATTCCTCGTTTTCTAAAAGATATTTAAGCCATGTCGGAACAGGGAGGAGGTATCATGTCGGAGAGACAAGAGATTAAGATAGACGTGAAGTATACGGCGCTTGGGGTTAACCCGGAGGGCATTAATGGCACGCCTATGCCTTTTGGCGATGATGGATCTGTGGCGTCTGTTTTAACAGCTGGGGAAACGTGGGACGATGAAGCATAGGTTGTGAGTGGGGGCGTGGAGGCACCTTAGAGGAAGAGGGCATGGAATAGTTATAAAAAGATAGAGGGGGTGGAACGGGATAAGTGGGGGAGGATAATACGGATGTGTGGGATAGCAGGTTGTCAATATAAGGCTGGTCAAACGGCAAATATGAACAAACATAAGGTTGCGAAGCATGGGATCAATGTGGTCTGGTTTTCATGCGATCAAGATACTACAAAGCAAAGATTGCAAACAACCTCAAGCGAAACAAACGAGATATTCACAATATTGGCGTCGTGTGGCACCATTGCGATTCGTGCGACTATAAAGCCAAGCAAGCAAGCAACCTCAAATCGCACAAACAACTAGTTCACAATATTGACGTCGTGTGGCATCAATGCGAATCATGCAAATTCAACGCGAAGCTAGCAAGCAACATCAAACAACACAAAAGAGACATTCATAATATTGGCGTCGTGTGGAACCAATGCGATTCATGCGTCTACAGAGCCAAGCAAGCAAGCGTCCTCAAACGACACAAACAATGTATTCACAATATTGACGTCGTCTGGCATCAGTGCCAATCATGTGAATACAAAGCTAAGCAAGCAGTACACCTCAAACAACACAAACGAAATATGCACACATAATAAAACCCTCAAATTTATACTCCTAAAATCATTATAATTCCCCTCCGTAAAATAACCAGCCCTCCCCCCCCTTCCCTCCAAAACCTAACGCCACTCATTCACCCTCTCATTCTCCAATACCTCGTTTAATAACATCCACTCCCCACTCGTATTTCTATATGCTGGTGCCCGCCTGGCCCTGCACCACTTTCACACGATTCCCACCCCCCTTGCCACTAATTCCTACCACGGATCCCGCCAAGTTACTCAATAACCAGAAGAAACCTGCCAAAAAGTTGAACCAATCCGCCGCCTCACAAATGATCTTGTCATTTTTGGCACGATTTTTACAACATCTCTAAAAAATCTCCACAGTTCTACGGACCACCTCATCGCACACGCATTCGCCCCGCCTATCTGAAGTGAGTAAAACCCGCTGTCCACGAAACCCCACGTGTTTTAACCATCCCTCCACCATCCTTTATTTAAGCCCTCAATATATCCTGCAACTTGAGACACACGCCCGCGTAGAACAACCCCTTATCAAGATCATTACGGCTGCCAACCAACACAAAATTGCAGCACAATTCTCTGCTCTCCCCCCCCCAATATACACATGTCTTCTCGTACCGAAAACTAACCCCCCCTCTCCCCTTTTGTCGCCTGTGCCTTCACTCGCGACAATACTCCATCCCCCACAGACATCATGAGCCGCAAACAAAACCGCTCCGACGACTGGCAAACTATCAAGCAGTACAGTCTCACCCACGGCTACTCTCCGTGGAAGCCCAGCCCTACCAACGGAAGCTCAAGGAAGTGGACGAAATGAGTAGAAAGTGGAAACTAAAGGGCATGCTTACCACCGACCTGTCCTGTGCGGTCTGCGGGACGTTGGAGGGAAGTTGTTAAGAAGTAAGAAGAGTGATTCAAATTTTATACTAAAACCCTCAATTCTCTGTTACGATCACTATTCTTGCACGCTACACCCATGTTCCATGTTCCACGTTCACTTCCCCCCGTTCGCCCCCCTAAACATCTCCCTAACCAGCTCCCCCTCCCCCCCCTCCTCCCTAACCCCCTGCACGCAATTAACCCCCAACTGCATAACCCTCCCCAAAACCTCCACAAACTTCTTATCCTCCTCAACAACCACCCCCTCATACCCTCCCTGCCTCTCACAATTCTCCAACCACCTATTAACCCCCCGACGCAATTCCTTCACGGAATGACTCATACCTAAAACACACCTATCATTAGCTAACTCCAATAAATCCTGCAATAAGCGTAGCGAGGAGCAAAGCGACGACGAGTTAGAATTGCGTAGCGAAGAAAGAGGCTTGTGCGTTTGGACCAACGCTACAAGCGCAGCCGAAATACGAGCACTAGTATCGTATTCTACCTCAATCCCCAAACCCCAAAACCCCAAAACCCCAAATCCCCTCGTCGCTTCGCTCCGAGAAGCCTTCGTACCTCCACCTCCAACTCCTCAATAAACATTGAATTCGATTTCAACTTCACTAAAAGATATTCATCATACGCCTTCAATTTATCCAAATGTTTAACCAATTGAGCTCGTAACATAAAATGAGGTAACGGAATAGGACCCGCACCTACACCATTACACTTCGCTAATCCACTAATCAACGCTTTAGGGGCTCCTACGAATCGAAGAACTTTACGGTTTTTTGGTGAGGAGTGGAACGCAAATTGCTCGAGTTCGGCGAGGGCGAGGGAAGGTTTTAGGTACATCATGTTTTTAGCTATTTGAGTTATTTCGAGGAGGGAGGACATTTTTTGGGCGGAGGCTTTTTTACCGAACGGATTTAATCCTGTCGAGCAAAAGCGAGAAAGTGAGGGAATTCGTTGTGTTAGCGCGAAACGTTCGTATTGACTGCTGTAACGCTCCGCTCTATCTCACCTTCAATGAATCCAGGTTTAACACAACTCCTCTCCAATCCAATCATAGCCTCTAAAACAGCATGTCTCCTACTCAAATCTCCCGCCACCAACTCCTGCACGTACTGTTCATTAATTTTCTTCTCCCCCACCTCCTTCTCCTCAGGAACGTAGAATCTAGAGGAAAACGTTGAAGGTAACATTTGAGGATAAAACATTAAAGCGTAGGGAGCAAAATCAGACGCGAAAACCATTAAGCTCATTACGTTCAATAACTTCCAACGATCCTCAACTCCCCTCTGCATCAAACTAAATTCAGGGTAACTTATACTACCCGGGTTAACGTTGTAAGTGGCTTTTATTTTTTTAACGGTTTTATAGTTGGTGTAGAGTTGGGTTGTTGAGCGTTTGCCTTTTTTTAGGGTTTGGCCGATTCCAGTTATGAAGCCTTTAATTATGTTGGTTTCGGAGGGGACAGGAGGGGTGGAAGGAGTGGCGAGGGATTTTATGGGAGGTTCGAGGGAGGAGGTGAAAGTTACGGGTGGGGGAAAGATTGTAGCTGTTGTGTGATTTGAGTTAAAAAGGTGAGGAAGCATGGAATTTATAGGGCTGCCCTTGGTGAATGGACGACAGTACATCAACCTCGTGGCCGTTCCAAGCTAAGTCGTAGATAGGTAGGGCTGTTTCTTCAATAGCGCCACCAAAACAATTTATTTTCGGACGATTCTAGTATAAGAACAACCCTAAGAACTCGCAAATGAATTATTGATGATTTGCGAGTTTTGTACTGGGCGCATCGTTAACCCTACTGAAGTTCGTGAATCTAAACCAATCGTCGTTCTCAAGTACGATAAATACACCGCAGTGAAACAACTTCAACATAGAAACATACTTTGTATCCCCACCGCACAACACTAGGCACCACAACGAGTCCGCTGAACCGTTGGCTCACCTCCAAAATAATCAGACGTCATTGCCGATGCCCGATTTTCATCTTCTTCTAAATTTGAGATTGATAACGTAGCCACGCGATTAAGAGGCACGTTTCCGCCGCCTCTGAACAAGTCTAGTGGGCGAGCGCTGGCCGTGACAGCAGCTACGACGATAATTATGAATCGCATCGATTTTTTAGGTTGATGGCACTGGAAAAATAAGATTTACATTTTAGTGATTTATAGGCCAACACGAACGCTCATCGCAATCATACGACATAACGCTACTATATCAATCATCTTCATTTCCTAATAATCGATCCACAGCACCGCTCACATACGGTAGCTCTCCTAATTCCTCGATCCAATTCAACGTTCCGCTCCTCCCGCTTCATTCCCCTTCCCCAATGCCCTCCCCCACCTCCTACACCCCCTACCCCCTCGCAATAACCTCCGCACGGCTCCAAACCTACTCCTTCTACATCCTCTCCACCCTAATAGCCCTCCTCCTAACCCTCTCCACCCCCAACACCCGCCTCTGGAACGGTGGCTCCAAAAATCCAGACGATGCCATGAAGCAGAACGGGGAGACTCTGAATCCGGAGGCGTTGGCGGAGGTTATTGTTAGTACGGTGGTGGCGTTTGTGGCGTATTATATGGTTCAGGGGAGTGATCCGGGGTATATTAGTGAAGAGGTGAGAGAGCGCACGGAGAGGCATGGAGAGGAATACGTTTACGTTACACAACGAGTTAGTTCACGTCCTGCCACACACGCAACCACAAACGACGACTCGACGGTTCTTCCATCTCACCGCTAATATTACGCTAACGATACTCTATTCTAACTAGCATTGTCGCTTCGCTCCTCCAGCACGTCTCAGACATCTCATCTCGTTACGAAGGCGAAAACGCCCTCTCCCTCGACGAAGTCGGCCTAATAGTAGGCGACTCCTCCTCCTCCTTCGACAACGGCGACATCGAGATGCAGGCTAAGAGAAGGAACAACCCGAATCTGGTGGAGGAGGAGGAGGAGGAGGATCCCGATGAGATCGCGAGGTTGGAGGGGAGGATGAGTTGGCATGGGGGGAGGGAGCTTGGGCCTACTTATAAAGGTGAGCAAGTAGCGTAGTGAGCAAATGAGCGAAGCGAACGATCCGCTACTGCACTTCTGCTACTACACCACTGCTACTACACCACTGCTACTACACCCTTGCTACTACACCACTGCTACTACACCACTGCTACTACACCACTACTTACACTAAATCGTCGCTACGCTTGTCCGCAGGAATAAAACGCAAACACTGCCTCGAATGCAACTTCAAACCCCCCCTCCGCTCTCACCACTGCAAAACCTGCAACCGCTGCGTCGCCACCTTCGACCACCACTGCTTCTTCATAAACACCTGCATCGGCGAGCGCAACCACTGCCGCTTCTGGATCTACTGCATGTTCCAAGCAGTAGCGTGCTGGACGTGTATAAGCGTGGTTAATTCGGGGCATGTTAGCTCGAAGCATTTACCGCCGAATACGAGTTACTTGGAGAAGAATGGGATGGTGCTGTTTAGCAGTCTTTTTATCTGGCCGTTGGCGTTGTTTTGTAGTGTTATGTTTTGTATACATAGGTGAGACCGTTGGACCGTTGGGGCGCTACGAAATTCCGTGTACGAAATTCTAAGATACACGACCCGTGTTCGCTCGCTGCGCAGCTTTTTCGCACTCACGAACATGACGACTTTCGAAGTTTCCGGAGGCGCCGATAACATCGATTACCTCCAAGGCACGAAAGAATGCGACCTCCCGTTCAGCAAGGTGAGATCTCAGCCAATTCCTATCGAACAAGTGAAACAAACAACACGCAATCCGTATCTCCTACCCATTATTTACTATTCCCATCTTCGGATGGTTGAGTTCTAAATTCCCGTTATCAATACGTGGGCTCGGTCAAAGTGACTGCAAAATTAAAACGTGATCTATATAGTTAATCGCAATATTGTCGAAAATATCCCACGGCGGCGCGATCTGGAATGATTACTAACATTTACATTTTTTTGCAGGGAGTTGATGGGAACCTGAAGCTTTTCTGCTGCCATAAGGATGCGCTTTGGGGGAATTTCGTGGGGAAGAAAACCTGGGTGCCGACGGTTTGGAGGGCTCCGAAGAGAATTATCAGGGACAGCGAGGACTGGTGGGAGCACCCTTGGGAGAACAAGTATTGGAGCTGTTGTTGAATAAATGAATGGAATTGCTCGTTTTTTAGAAATAAAACCCCCACGATCTTTAAATGCTTCTAAATTCGAATTGCTTTTGTCCAATTTCTCAAATTCTTATCCCAATATCGTCTTTATCATCTTCGTCGTCATCATATTTCATCCTCGTCATCCATTAAAACAAACAAAAGAAATCCCACTTTCATCACTCACTTTAAATTCAAAAGATTCGCATTAAGAGGTCGTCTAAACCAAAATCCACCTTCTCTCCTTTCTTTCCGTTGCTCTCCTTTACGTCCTTGCACATGTCCTGATACGCCAAAACTAATTTCTTATCCAGACAATGAACGCAGCAGTATCTGTCATCCACCCCTTCTCCTCCCTCTTCTCCCTCTCCGCCCACTCCCTCCTCTCCACCCTTCCCTTCCTGGCTCTGACTAGATTCATCTAATTCAACACCTCCCCCCTCCACCTCAATATCCATTTCAACTCTCACATCCCCGCCCCCTCCATCCTCCCCATCCCCCCCCTCCTCCCCCGCCAACAACCTCTGCGCCTCCTTGGGCGAAATAATCTCCTGCTTGACCATGCAATCGATATGATACACCCTCGGACAGAACTCGCAGCAAATCAGATCGCCGCCGCCATCATCGCAAAGAGCGCAGTAATCATCGTTGCCGTCGCCCTTCAGCATCTCCGCCTCCTCCTCCCGCTCCTTCCTCTCGCGCTCCTCTGTCATGACGACCTTGAGCTGCGGGTAATTCCTGCTCGACTTGTACGACGCCAGGTAGTACTGCAAAATATCGCCCATGTTCTTGTTGGGCATGGCTCGGTTGACGTTCTGGAGGTTCTTCTTGTGCTCGATGATGAGGCGGTGGAAGTGCTCTCTCTCCGGAGCCGTCCACATGCTATTGTTCCTCCCGTTCTGCGCTGACAGCTGCCGCTCGTCATCGTCGTCATCGTCGTCATCGTCGTCATCGTCGTCATCGTCGTCATCGTCGTCATCGTCTTCGTCCTCCTCGATGCTGCGGCGGCGGACGGCGGCGCTGTGTTAGATTGGTCTCGTTCGCTGCCCCCCCCGGCTAACCCAACTCTCACCTCACTAAGTCCTCGCTCTTGGGACTCGCCCCCTCAGCCTTCTTCTCGGGCGCTTCCAGAACGTCCGTCTCGCCCCTGATGATCCTCAGCGCCGCCACCTTGCCCGCTGGGAAGTCATAGTGATTCAAGTGAAAGGCGCTCATGGCGACGTCCTGGAACTTGGACGGGACGCTGGACAAGAACTTCTGGATCGGATCCTCCCCGACGTAGTCGCCCCACTTCGCGTTGAACTCCTTCGGGTCCCATGTTACTGTGCATTTCGCCGGCCTACCGTGGTCGACGTAGTCTCCTCCGCCGTTCGGTTTCGGCATCGGTCCGACTTGGTAGTTCGATCCGAGTCTGCTAGACTTCTTGGGTTGCGAGTTCGGCGGCTCCGCGTTCACGGCAGCTGCCGTCTGCTCTTCCTTGGCTTCCTTCTTCTTCTTCTTCTCCTCCCCCCCCTCCTTCTTCTCCCCCCCCTCCTTCTCCTCCATCTCCTTTTTGTCCAAATTC
>BLQM01000280.1:0-39616 GCA_012489335.1 Triparma laevis f. inornata
TAACCTAACCCTAACCCTAACCCTAACCCTAACCCTAACCCTAACCCTAACCCTAACCCTAACCCTAACCCTAACCCTAACCCTAACCCTAACCCTAACCCTAACCCTAACCCTAACCCTAACCCTACCTGAGCAGGAGGCAGAACTCCCTCCCCGTCCTGCAGGGCGCGGTAAGAGGAGAAGAACGCAAGCTGGCTAGGAGGGCCACCATCATGTCCATGAAGAAGGATCAGGAGTGGAAGTGGTGTCTGGATCCGGTGGAAGTTGCGGAGGAAAAGCAGATTGTGTCCGTCAGGAAGCTCTCAGGGTCGTCTACTGCAAGTACCTCTACTGTTAGGAAGTTGTCTGGGGCCAGCTCGTTGACCGACGGAAGTGGCAGGAGGCTGTCGGGGGACAGTCCAAGCACATCAAGCTCGGGTTGGTAGAGGGAGTTAGGGAGTGGAGGAACGTTGACCGTTTATTTGTCAGGGATAGTACAAGCTCAGGGTGATGGAGGGCTGATGAGGGGGGATGGAGGAACGTTGACCGTTATTTGTTTCAATTTTTACAACCCCAAAAAAAAAGCATTCCATCCTTAAACACTTGCTTTTTTATTTTATTTTTGAGAGATGAGGTTTTGGTTTTTACACGAGAGCTAGTGTGGTGGCGTTTTCTTCAATGTCGCCAGCAGAATATCCACGGGCTGATCTTTGTGTGGGAGGCAGCTCGACGGTTGTTGTGTTACGTTGGTGCTCGTTTCTGGTTCGGATTAGCGTGGTTGTGTTGATGACAGCAGCGAAACCTATGCTGACTCCTCCCAATGCCCCTACGTTGAACACCGAGCTGTTCACGTTTCCTTCAACACCTAAGACGCTGAGGAGATAGAGCGAAATTATCGCGGTGATTGTCATGAATCCTCCCTGTATCTGCTGCCACCACTTCAAACCCTTCAGAGAAGCGATTGATGAGAGTTCCCACGCTGTTTCTCTTTGAACGCTCTTCGGCACTGTCTTGCTAACGATCGACAAGCCTGTTAAGAATACGAGGTACAAGGATAGAAACGTTGCCGCATATGAAGTATTGTTGCACTGTCCGTTGCTAAGAGAGTTTTGACTGATGAGACAAGAAACTGTCTCGAATGAGAAGAATAGTATCGTACCCATGGCCGCCGTGCCTTTCACTAAGACTGTATGACACAAGAAGTCAGACAACTCCTGAGGCGGAAGCTTTGCTGCCGATGCACGGAGCTTCAATACTAGCCAGAAGGCTAAACTCCAAAGAGGGATGTTAAGGATGGCAAACCACCCTTTGAATATAAAACCCGATCGGAAATCACCAACTGTAATAGCAATTTCTCCGACAACGGCAAATGTAAAGAAGTGAAAGTAGAGGAAGCGCTTGTAGCCGGCATCCATTCTCTTGGGCTTGCAAAGCACCGCCATAACGAATGAAAGTATAGTGACGGAAAAAATTAAACCAGCCAATGTCCAGTACTTATCCTCCAGCGTCACGCCGTAGCAAACACACAGCACAGTGAACATTGACGTGATAAGGAAGCTAACGCCCACAAAAAACCAAGAGCACTGGACTCGATGAATATCAAAAACACATTAGAACTTCAGTGCCCGGCTAAAACAATTGAACTCCTCTACATCTCCACTCACCTCCTCGACTGGTTCCTCAAGTTCTGTCGCCCGCTCTACAATCTGACCGCTCTCAGACAGCCCACTCCTTCTACTCTGCGCCTTCAAGCTAGAATAAACCTCGGAAACAGCAACTCCAAGGCTTGCTACTAATCCAGTAAGACTGACAACACTGATCGTTGTCCAGTCCATCTCATCGGCGCTCATCCTGGTGAAGAGGAAGATTCCGCAAACACCTGTTACCAGGGTCAAAAACCCTGCCAACCCACGTCGAAGTGAGATGCCCCTCATCCTCGCGATCTTCTCCGTCAACAAGTTCAAGTATTTCCTCCACTCGCTCCTTACGCTTCCCTGGACAATCTTCGTGAACCACCAAAGTAGGAGGTAGACTGAGATCATTGTTGAGCAATCTGAGGTGTTGGAACATTCCACCACGCTCGCTTTCTCGAACATGCACTTCGTCGTCCTGAAGGTCAGGAAAAGTATGGAAAACAGAGTCTGCAACCCGCCTTTGAAGAGCGTGCCGACCAAGAACGTTTCGAGCTCTTTATCTGGTAGTCGTCCAATGGCTGCTCGAAGTTTTAATCCGAAGTGGAACAGAAGCGCCTCCACTGCAAATCGTACGAGGTGGGTGATGACTAAGCCGAATTCTCCGCCCCTAAATTGATACATAGCAAAACCTATTTCGCTGACGACAGCAAAGCTCATGAAATGTAGGCGCAACTTCCACATATCCTTCGAACTTCTCCTCCTTGGCTGACAAATCACAGAGCCAATATATACTAATATTACGATAGGTAAGGAGAATGTAGACAGTGCCATGTAAAAACCCTCCATCATTACCGCCGCAGCAACATTGACAACAGAAAAATATGTTGTCGCCAAAACTCCGAGGTAAAACCAGAAAGAGGAGGCCTCCACCAACGTTCCGTCCTCCGAAAAAGACTGGCCTTGGTGCACCTGTCTCCGCGACGACGTCCCTTCACTTCTCATTTCTCTCCTCATGATGACAAATTCACAGACTGCCGTCAATAGAAGACAGAAACCTCCAATACTCGGCACTAGGTATGCGGCGTATTCCTCGGCATCGTTACCCAGATCTCCCTCGGCTCCGTAATTACCCAATGGCCAGAGCGCACAGCCAGCGGCAACGAAGAGACCAAAGGCTTGGGCCGCTTGCTCGGCGTTCAAATCCATGGCCAAGACCTTCTTAGGAGAAATTACGTGCTTGTCGAGGATGCGTTTTGGCACAACACCGCTGAGGAGCTTGATAATGGTGAACAGCGTGACCATGCCGCTCAACCCTACTTGGCTATAGAGGGTTCGCCTGCACCGGGTCCAGTCGTCTGCGTTTCCGTCGCACTGAATGCTCGCAAACATAAGAAACGCGAGCTGCCCCAACCCCACGAGCATACTTTTCATGATAACATAGTTGGTGAGGAACTTGGAGAGATCTTCGTCGGATAGCGTTGCTATGCGGGCCCGGCACTTCATTCCAAACTTGAGGAAGGCCAGCCATAAAACTGATCGTAAGCTCGCCTTTATTAACACACTCTCGGCAAAGTCATCGCCGACTAAGGAAAGAATTTCGGTAACTAAAGTAAACAGCACGTACTGAAGCACGAGGAATACCTTATATGCCTGATCTTGGCGTCTCGGCTTGAGAACAAAGGAAATAGCCATCGCCGTCACAGACGACGGTAGAATGATCCAAGCCCAGAACTTGTACACTTTCTCGTCTCCAGTGCGAGCATAGTATGCGTACAGAGCAGTGTAACTAGATGTGATGCACGCCATCAGAAACGAGTAAACGGTCGCGCACTCGGTGACATGGCCTGGTGCCGAAGAAACTGTTGTTGTGGATTGCATTGGGGGAGGCTCCTCATCGTCCGTCGTAAGAGGATTGCCCAAAACAGTTGTAGGCTCCGTCTCTTCGACGCCCGGAACAACTGAAGGGGGGTTCGCGGACCCCTCCTCCTCAATCTCTCCCGGAGGGACGTTCGAAGGAATTGGGGAGGGCCCCAGAAGATCAGAATCCCCCGGGATAGCCGGTGAGGACATTTCAGGGGAAGGGGGTGTCCGGGCAGCGTTACAAATGAAGCTCAAGCTAATGCAACACCCACCCCACAGTGGCCGACCCTAGATTCGCCTAAAAAGTCTCTAAAAGTAATTGAGACCAGTGTAAAAAATAAATTACCTTCCTGGTCCAATTTCCACTGTGGCATGAGGTGAGAAAAAGTAAACGAGTAAACGGGTTGATAAAGCGTCGTACTGAATTGTGTAGGTCCTTCACTTTCTAACACTGAAAGCCCGTTCCTTCATCTAAAATAGTCAAAAGAACCAACTATCAACCTCCCTAATAATAACCCACGGTGGTTCCCTCTCGGCCCTCGACACTTACGGTTTCACCCCTCTCCACCGCATGGCATCGAACAATATCTCCGTAGGCGCCTCGGCGCTTTTAGAGGCCGGCGCGGTGTTGGACGATGAAATCTGGAAGATCGCGAGGCAGAGTGAAGCGAAGGAGGTTTTGGAAGTTTTTGAGAAATGGAGGTAGAGGGGGGAGAGGGAGATGAGAGCTTTTTAGGTAGCTGTTTAAGGTGTAGGGGGATTTTAAGAAGGAAGAAGAAGGAGAAGGAAATGAAATAATTTTAAAGGTGTTGTTTTATTTTTCTCTAAGAGTGACAATTTTTTTATTTTTTTTAGCACCCACACGCAGTAGTGAAATCGCTGTCACACAATTCCATTTACATGCGTCTGAATTTTTATTATTACTATACAAAGTTGTGTGTGTGTGTGTGTGTTTTGACTTTCGTCGCTGGTTGTAATACTGTTTCGTCGCCTTATAAAAGGCGATATATGTTTTTTTATCAAGTGTTTTTAAGGTGAAGGCGTTGGAGGCGCGGGGACAGGAGCTGCTGTGGGAGACACAGTGGGCCAAGCTGTCTCGTGCCACTCGGTGTCCCTGTAGTCGACGAAACTAACCCCTTCGCTGGTGCAGTTTTGCGTGTCGGTATCGATCCACTTGACCTGATCTCCGTCCGCCACACCGAACCCGTTCAAGGTCAGCATCTTCTCCTCGTGAGCTACTGCAACGTTGCCCGCCCCGAAGCCGGCAGACGCGACGTCGTAGAATTCTCTGACCTCGACGGTCATGCCGCTGTACAATTTCCAGGGCGTCGTTTCGTTGAAGAACTTGTAGCACATCTTCCAGGGCCCGTCAGCACTGGAGTCGCTCTCGTAGAACAGGACGCTGAACTCGACGGCGTTGTCGGCCACGCTGCTGACGCTCATGTCGGAACCCACGCTGGAGGAGTAGCCGTGGCCGTCGCAGTGGTGGTCCTCCGCGGCGCCGTTGGTCACCCATTTGATTTGATCGCCGCTGTTCAAACCGTAGCCGTGGAAGTACCAGCGCTTCACCTGGTCCCTGACGGCCACAGTTGTCGATCCGAAGGCAACTCCAACATTCACGATCTGCTTGTCAATGTGGATGGTAGGGGCGTCCTCCACGTCAATGCGCGTGGTCTCGTCGTTGAGGTACGTCACGAACGTGTAGCTTCCAGTCTGTTCGATGTTCGCCTTATTCACGACGCGGTTCATGTCGAAATTCAACACGTCACCTGCAGCCATCACTGTCCCGTCTCCGTTCCTCCTGATCTTGACGACCCACGGCCCCGAGCCGACGGTCTCAAAGGCAAATGTCCCGTCCATGTCCGTGTAAATGTGGCTTGGGTCGACCAGTTGGAAGGTGGAGGGAAGCGTGAATTCCAGCATGGCGTCAACGGGAATTGGATTCTTCAAAGTTACGCTGAAGCTGCGAAGGAAGAGTTTTAAGAAATTCATGAGTGTTAGAAATTGGTTAGAAATTATGCTGATAGAGCACGCCTCACCTGAAGGTGCTGTTGAGCCCAGCGACTAAATAATCGGGCCTGGCGTCAAAGTTCAGGAACGTAGCAGGCACAATTGTGACCGAGGGGGGCAAGGTACCTATGGCGTCGCTCTCGCTAGAACTTTCATCAATGGCACTGGTCCCATCAGCCAGGGTGGTTTTGATCATCGGATGGACGCCGCTAGGGCCCTCAAACTGCATCGTGGTGACGTCGTCCACGATGATTTCGACGACGGTGCCGATTGCGACCGTGGTTCCCGTTCCATCCCTCGTAATCTCCACAACCCAGGTGCCCCCGCTGGTCTTCAAAGTGTTGTCGTAGACGCTACTAGTTCCAGTCTGAGCCACCGTGAAGCCTCCGTCGATTCCGCTCGTAATCCTGACGGCAGTTGCGGCGGCGTCGGTGTAGGTGTTGGGGACCTCTATCCAGATCTTGCAGTCAGGAGGCAAGGGGTTCTGGACGGTGAAAGTAAGCTGCAGGCCGCTGGTGTCGCCAGCCACCAGGCTCTCTGGAACGGCCGTGGGAGTGACTCCGCTGAAACCGGAAGGAGTCCACGTGATGGAAGGAGGCACGGTTCCAAGCGCATCGGCTTCCGCGGAACTTTCGTCAATGGCACTAGTGCCGTCGTTTAGAGTCGTTTTGAACATAGGGAAAGTTCCGCTTGGACCCTCGAACTGGAATATGTGTTAGAAACGATGATGGTGGGATCGGCGGCAGCAACATCACACGTACTCTCCTCCCTACCATATAATGGCAAAACAGAAGATGGCTTTGAGAAATTGACTTCTAATTTTTCTCAGGTTTTCTTCCCTCGATTTCAGTTTCGTTGATTTATTTCTCCGCGCCCAATCACAGAGCTGTTTACTCTTTTTACGTTCATTAGTTGTATACAAGTCCCTTTCTTGTCCACCAAATACACACTAAACGTCCCCTAAAGTATAATCTAGCCAATCTCCGTCAGAAGCTCCTCTATCGTTCCCCTCTCCTCCTACCTCTTCTACCTCCTCCTACCTACATCTGAGCTCTACTTTTCGATAAGTCTTATACGCGCGCTTATTTAATAGAAAGAATAATGACATCGTTAGCCTCAACCGCACATACAGCAATGTCGACGGTTGCATCCAGCCCAACCAAAGAAAAGGCTGAAATTCAGACTAACCAAACGACCGTCAAAGGTGTGAACATTACCCTCCCCTTACTAAAAACGTACACTTACATCCCCGTACCCGATTTAGAAATTCGTGATAGTAGTACAGCTTTGGTTTCGCTCCTTCCAACTGATTGTTTAGTGTGGGTTTATAGTAGTCGAGGGAAGAAGAAGAGGACGGGGAAGGCGTATTTGAAGGCTCGGGTTTTGGAGGACGATGGAGGAAAGGAGGGAGATGGATTTGAGGAGATGAAGGAGAGGAGGTGAGAATTTACAGTTTACTGTAGTTGGGGGCGGGGGTTGGTTGGGATTGATCGTTATGTGTTTTTTTATTCAACCCAATTTCGTTTGTTCAATATCGCATGAACTCTAGTTTAACGATAACCCACTCAAAATACCCACACACTGTTTTTATACTAACGCCTCTTAACACCCCCCCCCTCTAACCCCCCACAGAGTCCTCGTAAAATACCCCAAAGGCTCCACCTACTCCGCCCGTCGTTCCCTCCTCTGCCCAATCCTAACTCCCACCTCCGATGCTCGCTATATCTTCGGTTCTTCCAACGGCACAACCTCCATCCACTGGCGTGGGAACCTCGTCGATTTTAAATGCGGAAGGACGGTGTTGGTAGCGAGCGAGACAGATAATTATAGGAAGTTGTGTCATACGCATTGTAGGAGGGGGGAGGGGTTTTTGGAGGTTGGGTGTGATTATGGGTTTTGTATTGAGTTGGTTGGGAGGGGGATGGAGGTTGAGGAGACGGAGGCGAGGAGGGAGAGGGATGATGAGGAGGTGAGCATTGGAGAGTATTGGTGATTATGGCGTTTTGGTTTATATTTAACGTTTTAACGATTCTAACAGTTAGAGAATTAAACGTGCAGCCCACAGTAACAGCAGCATCTACTGCACCGCGACTTCTTGGCATCGACATCTCCGCCGAATCTATATCGCTCGCCTCACAAAAGTTCCCGAAAATCCCCTTTTTTGTTGCAGACGCTTTATCGGAATCAGGTCTTGAGTTTGTAAAGGAGAAGTGCGTAGAGGTACTAGGAGCTCTGCCGGACGTTATAGCAATCGATATTAATGGTATTAGGGAGATTGAGGCCGTGGTGAAGTGCTTGGAGAATGTGATGAGCTTTGAACCAAGGTTGATTGTTGTGAAGAGCAGGGAAATGTTCAAGTATGTCGATGGTATGGGGATGAAGTGGTTTGGTTGTTAATAAAGTATGAAGATGTAGATTTGTATTTTAAAGAGGGTTGGATTTTATTTCGCTTGGTTCTGTTTTCGGGCGATTCGCGTTTACCAAGCGAATAATAGATGCGAATAAGTGGACGAATCGAGCAGTGCACGGCGTGCTCGTCCTTCTGGCGCAGTATATTGTGCCTCGTCGCGTTCAATTTCAAACTCGACTGAGCAATAAACACACGAGTCCAAAAATAAACATCAAACCACTACCCAATCTTCATCAAAACTCCTGAACACTTCATTATCCTAAATTTTCCCAATCAATTAATATCGTTGCCTATTTCTTTCCCCTCTTCCACTTCAACCATCCCTCCTCCAGCCCTAAATAAAATCCGTTGGCTTTCGCCTTCTCGACTTTCTTCTCCCATCCCTTTCCGACTGCTTCGACTTTGCCTCTCTTGACCCTGCGCGATGGTGGAGGATTTTGCGAGGCGTTTGAGGGTTGGCGAGATTCGTCCGATTTACGTAGCACCGAAACCGTTGCATCAATGTCCTCCTCCTCCATCTCATCGTCGTCACTACTAACCCCCGCACACACACACTCACCTCCTCCCAACCCTCTCATTACACTCCTCCAACCACCCCACCAACTCCTCAGTCCTCTCCACCCCCTCCAACACCCCACACTTATAAATCATATCCCTCAAATTATCCTCATTAACATGCGGAGCAATACACCTGCAACGAGCGAAGCGAGCGCGAGCGCAGCGAGTGTGTTAGTGGTGGAGATAGCAAAAACGAGGAGTGGAGTGACGAGCTGAAATATCACGAATACATCTTCGCTTCGCTCCTCATTGAGACTAATTACGACCGTAATTGTTGGCTTCTAACCTACTACTATCACTAAACATCTTCTCATACTTCATCTTCAAAACGCTAACACTCTCCTCCAACAAAACTCTCTGATTATCAGTGATACCTGTTCCGGGGAGGTCGACGAATTTAACGGGTTCAGCGCGGTTTATTTCAGTGAAGAGACCTTCGGCGAAGTTAGAGCGGGTTTCGGTAAAGACTGCGACGAGCGTAGCGAGTTGCGTGAAAGGTTGGCGTTTGTTTATTAGAAATGCGTGGCGATGATAGTGATGGCGCTCCTGCGTTAGGCTCCCAGCTCGTCACTGAGCTCCTCGCAGAGCCTTACCTTCTACTAAGACTTTATCAACCTTCTCCCCTTCACTCTCCATAATACTCAACGCCGCAACCCTATGCTGTCCATCAACGATTTTCAACCCTCCCGACTCAATTTCCGTCAAACAAATAATTCCTGGCATTCCTGTTTTTGATTTTAGCTTTGATTGGGCGATTTGGTGGGCGCGGGAGGGGCGGAATGTGCGCTGCTTGGACCAGATGGGGAGGCTGGAGAGGGTGGAGATGGGGGGGGTGTAGAGCTTTTTGTATCCGAGGTCGAGGAGGAGGGGGCCGAGGATGGGGTGGGTGGATGATTCCGGGGTGGATGTTTGGGTTTGGTTGGCGAGAGTTGATTGGAGGGTGTGGAGCTTCGATTGGTAGGTTTCCTTCTGCTTTTCGGCGATTTTCCAGTCGTTCACGGCTGCAATGCAATGTTAAGGGTTAAAAAACACTCGAATTAAGATAATGCGTCATCGTCACTTCACTTCGCTCACCTTGATCAAGCATAACCTTATCCTCCTCACGCAACTCCTCAACCTCAACGATCTTCTTCTGCACCTCCTTGATTTTCTCGTTGGCGATCTGCTGACTGATGCTAAGTGCCTCGCTCGCCTTCTCCACGTTTCTTGAGGGAACATAACTTAAGGACGACAACGTCGAGGTCAAAGTGGAGGAAGGAAGGGAGCTCAAAGTCGTCTTCAACACGGACGTCAGCAGGTTGTCGACGGAGGCGCGCCAGCCAGCTAACCCTAACTGATCACTCTTGCTGGTCTTGCTGGTGTTGGGGGGGATCTGGCTGAGGACGAGGCGAGTTCGAGACAGCATTGTGCAATCGCGACTCCCTCGCCAAATGAGATGAGTAGACCAACTTAACGTTCACTTCCAGACGTGTAATCAGGAACAGGTAATCTCAACAGGTATGCAATGCTTAAAATTTACCTCTAAAAGTCCGCTGCGTTCGCAGATTGCGCTGAATTCGACCCAAAAATATCACATTGGAGGCAATATTCCTTGGAAAATTGCGATCGTTCGAAAACTCCCTTTCCTTACGCTTCAAACACCAATGGCATCCACCATCGACAACATCGGTCTCTATGGATCCACTGTCGGCAAGCTCAATCGTAAGTATCGGCTGTAAATAGAAATCTGCAAGGCCGCTTTCTTCGTTCCCTCCGTTATCGCGGACGGCTCCTCCCATCCCTTAAATATCTGAACATAATCATCAAATCCAACTACATTTCAGCGTAGTGGCGCGTATCAATCCAGAAACCCCCCCCCTCTACAACCCTCTATCCCCCAACACCCTAAATTTTACCCCAAATTCACCCCCAAACATACCCGCCCCGATCCTCCCCCCGTCCCCCCCAACCCTCCCCCCCCCTTTCTAACGCTCGCTTCGCTCGCCCCCCCAACCCCCCCCCACAGTCTCCACCTCAACCCTCGCCTGGTCCTCCGCCACGACTTCCGACAAATACTCCACCACCTCCTCCAACGTCGTCCATGCCGAATGGACCGTCTACGGCAAAATGGCCTACCTCCGCGTTACCGTCAAAGACTCTGATGGTAAAAAATCCCTCCGCCGCTTCGACGGCTTCGCAACTTCCAGCTTCGACAGCGTGAAATCACAGTTCCTCACTAACTACGACGTCGAAGTCGTCAAAACTAAAATGGACCTCACCGGAGCGAGCTACGGTTTACCTACTTTGAAGGATTCACGTTTAACCTTTAACTCCAATGAAGTCTCACCCGACGGTACTGAGAATAATCCTGGTCCTGAGATGATGTCTTTGGAGATGAGCGAGGTTAGCCAGTGTGTTATGAGGGGGACGGGGAAGGATAGGAATTTGATTGAATTGCAGTTTCAGGATAATGATAATTTGGAGAAGGTGAGACCAGAGTCGCGTAAACGTTTATATTATGTATATATAAATATATATTCCCGTCTAACCCTCCCCCCTCCTCCCTCCCCCAACGCTCGCTTCGCTCGCGTCCCCACAGAACTCCGACCAACTAGTCCAAATCTCCTTCTACGTCCCCCCCGAAGCCGACATGGACCTCTCCGACCGCTCCCTAAAAACCACCGCCGAAGACCTCCACGCCGAACTCCTCCAAGCCTCCAACATCAACTCCGCCACAGGATCCATCATCTGCGAGTTCAAGAGCGACACGCTGATGAAGTTCTTGAGCCCAAGCGGGAAGTATGGGATCGAGCTTTATGATGGTTATTTACGTATGCAGGTAAATTAAATTTCCTATCCTATATCCGTCTTAATCTCTAATCCCCCCGCCCCCCTCTAACCCCCCAAATAATTGTTCAGGGCTCAAAATACGACTTCAAAATAAAGTATACCGACATCTCTCGCCTCTTCCTCCTAAACCGTCCCGACGGTCGCGCCTTCTTCATCGTAGGTGAGAAACTGTGAGGAGCGAAGCGACGAGCTGGCAATACTACAATTATGGTCGATACTCGTCTGCGTTAGCAGCTTTAGTCTAAACGCCCAAGCCGCTTTCGTCGCTACTTAATTCTAACTCGTTTGCTCCAAACGTTCACGCTCCTCACTACGCTCGTCTTAGCCCTCGAAAAAGCCGTCCGCCAAGGCCAACAAAAACACTCCTACCTCGTCATCCAAGTCGACAAGAACGATTCTACCGTGGCGCTGAATCTAGATGAGGAGGCGAAAAATAAAAGCGGAATGAAGGATGAAAAGCTTTCGGGGAAGTTCTCGAATATTATGGCCAAAGCTTTTAAGCTCATTACTGGGAAGAAAGTTTTCGTGACAGGTACGAACAAATTACGCTACCCGCTATGAGCGGCGAGCGAAGCGAGCCAAAGAGTGAAGCGACGAGTTAGTAAAAAACGCTTATCATAGCGACGAGCTACGAATACGATATTTGAGAACTTGTTATCTATGAACTCGTCGCTGCGCTCCTCGCTATGAACGCGATATTTGCGCTCGTACATTAGCAGAGCGGCGAGCGATTGCGCTTTCTCGCTACTCTCGTCTAACACGGCTCGCCGCTCTCGCTCGCAGGAAAATTCCGCGGCTACCGCGACTACGAGGCCATCCCCTGCTCCCTCAAGGCCAACGACGGCCTCCTCTACCCCCTCGAGAAGCAGGTGAGGCTCTTCGAAATTGTGGCTCATATCGAAACTCCTTGTTCAATGCGTCGCTTCGCTTCTCGCATTAAGAATATTCTAAACTAGCGAGGAGCGGAGTGACGAGATTACGAAGGCGTCATAATTACAACAAGGAGGCTCTTCTAAAACGTCGATCATATTGAGACAACAAGAACTCGTTGGCTCTTCGAAAATGCCGCTCATATCGAAACGACGAAAACCCGTCGGTTCTTCGAAAATGCCGCTCGTATTGAAACTCTCGTTCAACTCCCCCCTCCCCTTCCCGGCACGCTTCGCTCGCCGCTCCTTGCATTAAGAATATTCTAAACTAACTCGTCGTCGCTTCGCTCCTCCACTCGTCGCAGTTCATCTGGCTACACCGCCCCCCCGTCCTTGTCCGCTTCGAGGAAATCTCCTCCGTCGAATTTCAGAGGTACGGAGGATCAGGCGCCAGTGGCCGCAACTTCGACCTCGCCATCAACCTCAGAAATGCAGGAGACGGAGGAAGCAAGGAGGTGAGGCACCACGAGGAGCGAAGCGATGAGCTGGGAATGCGTTAACTCCGTTCAAGCGACGAGTCAAGTAGAGAACGCGTTTTCGATGAACTTAGAGCGAAGCAACGGGTGAAGTGGTGAACGCGTTCTCTATGAACTTGTCGCTTCGCTCCTCGTGAATTAGAGAACTCATTATCTTTGAACTCGTCTCTTCGCTCCTCGCTGGGAATGCGTTAATTCCGTTCGTTATGCACCTACCCTACTATTTCCAGTCTAGATACCGATGTGACTATCACCGTCACGTAATTCTAACTCGTTAAATTACGCAACATCAATCTTCTTGCGACTCGCTACGCTCGCCGCAGTACGTCTTCTCGGGAATTGAGAAGACAGAGTTCCCCCTCCTCAAGCAGTTCCTCAACGAGAAGAAGATCAAAATCACTAACCTCCGCGAGGACAATGGCCGAAAATCCTACAACGAAGGCGACAGCGATGACAACGCCGGCCCCCTCGACCTCGGCTCTGCCGACGAGGACTCAGAGGACGACGGAGACTATGGAGACGCCGACGCGAAGAAGGAGCAGGACGCAGAGAGCTCGGACGATGATATGTCGGATGATGACGATGATATGTCGGAGGGATCGGATGTGGAGGAGGCACGCAAGAGAGCGCGCGGTGAACCCATTACCGCCAAGGTGAGAAATAGAAGATTATAATTTGTTCGCCATTTTACTTCCGTTTTACTAACACTGTGTCACTTCACAGGCCCCCGCCAAGAAACGTGCCAAGAAAACCACCTCCTCTTCCCCCCGTAAAAAGGGAACTAAGAAGAAAAAGGACCCCAACGCCCCCAAGCGCGCCCAGACCTCGTTCCTCATCTTTTCCAACGCGAACAGGGCGAAGATCAAGGAGGAGAACCCGGACATCGCGTTTGGAGCGGTCGCAACGAAGCTGAGCGAGATGTGGAAGGCGTGCACGGAGGACGACAAGATTCCGTACGAGGAGAAGGCCGCCGAAGACAAGGTGAGGATTGTTATGTTTTCAGTGTTGCTCCACTCGTTTCGCCAAACATTAATATCTCACCCCCTACGTTAGGCACGCTACCAGAAGGAGATGGAGAGCTACGTCCCACCCGACGACCTCTCCGACGCTCCCACCCCCAAGGGAAAGAAGTCCCCCACGAAGAAAAAGGCCGCCAAGAAGGACCCCAACGCGCCCAAGAACGCCAAGGGATCCTACATGTTCTTCTCCACCGCAAAGCGCGCCGAGATCAAGGCGGAGAACCCAGACATAAGCTTCGGAGATCTCTCCAAGAAGACGGGAGAAGTGTGGAAGTCCCTCTCCGTCGAGGACAAGCAGCCCTTCGAAGACCTCGCCGCAGAAGACAAGGAACGCTACAACAAGGAAACAGAAGCCTACAAGAAAATGAAGAAGGAGGCGCTCGCCATGTCCAGCGACAGCAGCAGCGACGACAGCGACGACAGCGATAGTGACAGCGACGACAGCGACTAAGCGTAGAATTAGTTGGGACGTTTATTGATTGATGAGAGAGAGAAGGGATAGGATAAGAGAGAGCTTCGAGAAGAAAGCAAAACTGAAAGTTTTACATTAAAAAATGCCTTCAAAATTTCTTCACGCTTTACGGCAACACCCTTCTCTATCCCTCTTCATCCTCTCATACCTCCTCTCGAACTTCTCCTTAACAGCGTCATAAATATGAGTCTCCATATCGCAATACTCATCAATAAGTTCCTCTAAACCCTCGTCCAAAACCCCTAAATTATGACTCCCCTTCTTTGGGATCCCCTCCCCCATAATTTCCTCATACTTTTCCTTCCCATTTACAAAAACACTAGGATAAACACATTCCAACATTTCCAAACTCTTCTCAAACTCCTCGTTTATTCCAATAACCTCGAAATTATTTATTCCCTTCATAACATTATAAAAATTTATATTCGCACAATCTGAACCTTCACATATATACCTAAACTGTCCTTTACACATTCTCCTTAATTCAGATTTACATTCTTCACTCTCCCTACATTTATCATCTAATTTCCTCACACCTCCAAACTTATTTAAATTAACTTTAGAATCGTATAACGCATAATAGAAATAACTAATTAAACGTTCTTTAGGTTTACGGATTAAATTAAACCAAGCTGTACTTGGGAAAGTTTGAGGAGGAAGTTGAAGATATGGGAAGTGACCATTTACGACTGTAGTTGGAGTTTTAGAATTGGAGAGTATCTTTTCTAATTTTGAGGTGAGCAGAGAATTCAATTCTATAGTTAATATACCACCCCAGTAATTGTTTGGCAGGTCTATGCTGGTTTGGGGGGTGGAGTGGAGGAGGGATTGGATTGTTGTGGAACCTGCTTTGGGGATGCGGTTGTAGAGGAGAAGGGTGGGTTCGGGGGTTGAGGTTATTTGGGTACACCAGGAGGAGGAATCATCATTTGAATCGTCAGTGGTGGAAGAATAGGAGGAATAAGTGGAGGAGGGATGTGAGGTTTGCTCGCCATTCTGTTGTTGGTGCTGCTGTTGTTGTTGCTGGTGGTGGTGGTGGTGGTGGTGGTGGTGCTGCTGCTGCTGCTGCTGCTGCTGCTGTTGAAAGTTTGGAGTCTTATCGGCATTCTTATCGGCATTCTTATCGGCATTCTTATACCCATTCTTATACCCATTCATTGTCTTTGTATTAGCAACACCCTTCGGTATCACACTAGATATACTACTCCTCGTCATCACCGTAGTCTCGGAATTAAATGATAACACGAATATGATGAATATTAAAGCGAAGCTGAGGGTGGTCATTGAGACGTAGTTGGCGCGGGTACCGCGGATGGAGATCTTTTGGAGATCGTGGGAGGATAACTTGGATTTCATGACGACGGGTAAAAGTGGGAGGGTTTGATAGGTTCCGTGCGTCTAAAATGGAAAGAAATAAGTTTTTTTGGGAAATTCAGGTTATATACCGAAACCTTGTATTTCGAGCCCCGGTCAGTGAGTTAGGGTATGACAAAATTCCTTTGCAATTAAGTAAAAATCTGGAATCTGTCAAACCCAATTGGGTCCAATTTTCTCGCTCCCCGCCCTACTACAACGATGAAGCTATCCCCTCTAGCCTTCCTACTCATTGTCGCGTCCGTCTCCCCGCACTCATTCGTGTCAAAGGCGTTCGTATCTCCCGTTTCATCCTTCCGAACGATCCGCGCTGGCGATCGTCCTCCCTCCCTATCCTCCTCCACCTCCCCCACTTCCCTTCACGCCAAACCCCAGTCCCTAGGCAAATCAGGCGACTGGGAGGTCTTCCTCGACCCCACCTCCAACCAGAAATACTACTTCAACATGAAAACAGGAGCGAGCGAGTGGACGCCTCCCTTGGGTTTCAAGGAAGAGAAATCAACGAAGGACGCGACGGCAAAGGGGGGGTTCGGGCTGCCCAATTTGTTTTCGAGTGAGGGTAAAACGGAGGTTGGGGGGGACGCTGGGACGGCAACGTCAACGACAGCGACAGCGACAGTGACAGCAACAATAGGTGAGGCCCGCTATACTCGTTAAGTAGCGTCAACCCTTCCACTCCTCATCTCATCCCAACCCTAACCCTTCCTACCTCCTAACACACGCTCACCACACCACACCACACCACACCGCACCACACCACACCACGCACTCACTCGCTCCCCCCAGCCGACAACAAACCCTCAAAACCCACCTACACTGACGGCGCCTCCTCCCTCTTCTCCTCAGTCCTCGGTCCCCCCTCCTCGAAAATAACTCCCTCCTCCACCCCCCTAACCCCCCTCTCCTCCTCCATAAACCTCCCCCACCCCGAAAAACTCTCCTGGGGTGGCGAAGACGCCCTCTACCTCCCCTCAACCTCCTCCCTCCCCCTAACCTTCGGCGTCTTTGACGGCGTATCTGGCGCCGAGAAAGCCAACGATCTAATACTTTACTCGAGAATGTTGAGCAACGAGTTCGGGAAGAGGATGGTGGGGAAGGGGAGCTTGCATTTGAAGAATTTGAGCGAGAGGCTGACGGAGGCGGCGGAGGTCGCGGACGAGAAGGCTACAGGTGAGGGGGGGAAATCGTTCATTCATCGCGCGTGCTTCATCTCAAATAAAAAATTGCTCTAACATCCCCTCTCCCCCCCCCCGTCAGGAGCGACGACCGCCCTAGTAGCCTCGATCTCCACCGACAACACCCTCCGCGTCCTATCCCTCGGCGACTGCTCCCTCCTCCTAATCCGCTCCTCCAAACCCTACGCCCAAACAAAAGACATCTCCCACTACTTCGACTGCCCATACCAACTCGGAGACGTCTCCCCCGACCGTCCCAAAGACGGGACGACTATGACTGTTAAGCTGGTGGAAGGGGATGTGCTGGTTTGTGGGAGTGATGGTGTTTTTGATAATCTGAGAGTTTCTCGGATATGCGAGTTAGGAAGTGATGGGGGAACGCCTGAAAAAATCGCCAAGGGAATCGCGGAGGAGGTGAGTTAAAATGAAACGCAATATTTCGATGTACGCGTAATTCGCTTTTCTAATACAATACTTTCTCAGGCGAGGAAAATTAGTCTTATCGAAACGATTGAGACTCCGTACTCGGTTCTAGCGGGAAAGAACAAGGTCGAAGGTTACGAGAACGGGCTAGGAGGGAAAGTAGACGATATTTGCTGCGTTGTCATCAAGGTTTAATAAAAAAGGTTAAAAGTCGTTTTATGTAAAAGACACACTTCAATATAAACCCTTTATACGGAAGAATCCCCCCCCTCCTCGTATTCAGCATAATCCTTAACTTCTTCATATTTCGTCTTGATCTTATCCGCCCAATTCGTCAAGCTCATACTCTTGAATTCGCTAAACCTTAATTCGCTACTCTTCAAATAATTACCGTCCGCGTCAGTACCACTCCAAACAGCGTAAACCTGCAACGGGCATGACTCAGCGACTAGATCACCGTTCATGCAGTCGGTGTCGTCGAGGTAGCAGGATTTGGGACCGCTTTCTTGGAGAGCGCCATTGAAGTTGTAGGTGTTGGGAGTGCATTGAGCGTCGTTGCAGAAGGTGCAGCCCTCGTCCCAGGTTATACCAGTTATCTCGCCTTTGTCGACGTTGATGATGGCTGTAAGTGATGGTGTTAGAATGTTAGTACGTTGTCGCCACACCCACTCTCCTCGGCTCTCCCCCATATGACGTGCCCCATATTACATGCCCAATAACTCACCTGTCATGTAGGGAAAGGTACGATGAACGCCTCCATGCTCCCCCCTATACCTCCTAATATAAGAAATGGATTGAATACTCTGCACATGAACCGCCGGGTTCGTGAAATTCCTCAACAACGTATCCTTGCAGCTCGGGCAGCCCACGTCGTTGTCGGAACCGCAGTTTTGACAGTCAGAGGAGGAGCCGGGGAGGATCCAGGAATCTTGGAGGGAGAGTTTGGTGAAGTCGTCGACGGTGGGACGGAAGAGGTAGCGGTAGTAGACTACGTCGCCGTTTTCGGCGGAGCCGTTCCAGTCCTGAGAGGAGAGGGGAAGGGGGTTGTTAGTTGTAGGGTTTAGGCTTGTGCTTGTGTTGTGTTTTCTTACCTCAATATCGCTTATTATAAGACATATGTAAGTTTTTTCGCCCTGAAAGTATTATAAATGTTTAGTGTTAGCATTGAAATCGCGGAGGGCTGCGGAGGAGGTCAGGAAATAAGTCCCCCCTGAAAAATTGATAAGGCCGCAGATTGCATTGGCTGTTTTTACCTTAATTACTTTTCCCGAGCCGCAGCCTTCCCAGTTGGCATTGACCAGGGCAAAAGTTAGGAGGAGGGTTAGCGCTAGTAGAGTCCTGATCATGGTTCAGGGGAGGAGGGGGATGAGAACAGGGTAATGGGGGACATATAGATTTATTTGGCAGGATTTGATCCTTATGTTTTGATTGTCCAAATTGAGACTCCTCGTAAGGCAAATTTCGCTTTTGAACTTTCTTTTATTCGACCATTGTCTAACCCGTCCCTGTTGTTGCACATTCCACACACCTTCCCCGTCGTAAAACCCACAGGAAAGTAATCCCCCGTCATCCCCCCCCCCCCAAAGCTATAGCCTTTGCCATGGCCGATTTCATGAAACAGGCGGGCTGCGCCTCCATCCTGGTCGTGATAATCGTATCCTCCTTCCTCTTAGGCTTCAGTTTTTACGTGATCGAGCCCAACAATGTCGCAATTGACTACAACAAGGTGTCGCAAAAGCTGGACATGTTAACGCTGCACGACCCGGGGAGGATTTTCTTGGGGGTCGGCCACGAGATGTTGACCTACCCTACAATTCAGATGACAAGAGAGGTAAGATTGGGGTCACTGTTTGTGCTTCGCGTTGCACATACATGTATGACACACAGACTAACACGACACTCTCCCCTCGCTTCTTCCCTCCCCAACCCCCCCCCACCCCCACACCCCTTAGCTCCACTCGCAAGTCGGAAGGACGAAAGACGGCCTCAGCGTCAACTTTCAGTGCAACTACCAATTCCAGTACCAGAAAAGTATCGCCTCCCTCGCCGACATCTACTTGAACTACAAAGGCGAACACCTAAAGAGCTTCGACTTCTACGCCGCTTCCGTCTTAAGGGACACGCTAGCTCTCTACACCGCTTTCGAGGTGATCACAAAGCGCCCCATCCTCTCCAGCAAGATGCGCGACGCTTTAGAAGAAGAGCTCGTACAATACGGCATCGACGTAACGGCTTTCCAGCTGCTTAACATCGAGCTACCCTCCAGGTTCATGGCAGCTATCGAGCAGACTGTCATCACTCAGCAGAACATGGAGAAAGCTACTTTCACCAAGGAAAAAGCTAAAATCATGGGAGACACCAAAAGAATGTCCGCCCGTATCGACGCCAAGAACATTCTAACTCTCGGTGAATCCGACGCAACCGCTACTTTGAATCAAGCTCGCGCGACGGCTGACGGTACGAAGGTTCAGCTTGCGTCGGAAAAATCGGCGTATAAAGACTTATATGATAGCATTAAAACTGTGGATAATATGGGTGCTTTCTCACTTTCCCAACTTCTAGGGTATATTAGAACGGAGAAGCTGGCTGAAAGTGACGCTGGAGGTATCAACGTTGCGATTGATCAGAAGATTCTTTAAGTGTGTTTCCGTAATACTCAAAAAGAGTGCTTTATCATTATAAAACATTATATGCACGGAAAATTATTTTATTTCATCGTTTCTACGACCTGCAAATAGGACAAGCCTTCCTCTCAACGTCCCACCCTTCGATGCAATCTTTATGAAAGACGTGACCACAATTTAACATTCTATTCTTCCTCGTACTATCTTTAACACTCTCTAAACAAATACAGCAAGTAACATCTTCATTCTCACTATCTGGATTTGCAGTGTTTAGTCGTTTGTTTTTATGGCGGAGACGGTATCTGTTGAGTTTCGATTTACGTTCGGAGTCTTCAGTGTTGTTGGGTTGAATTTCTGACCGTTCAGTTTCACGTGATGAATTACCACCGGAACTGAAATTACCGTAATCTGGATATCCATCAATCTCGTGCCCTGCGAACGCACGTAGCAAGGCGACACGAAGGAGTTGCTTGTGTTAGAGCTGAACAATTTATTCGTACTCTATCGCTCGTCACATTCGTGACTCAACAAACGTCTCACCGACTCTTTCAACCCTATCCGACTGCACCCTAACCCCCACATACTCCACATTCGTTCCAACACCATCCTGAGTATGCCTTCTTATATCAATTTGTATACTCTCAGTATTCGGTTCAACGCCTGATCTATCTCTTCGAATGACTGCGTTAGAATCGAAATTAAACCCAATCCAATTCTCTGATTTTATTAACATTACTCCTGTTATTACTCTAACTATTGAGAGTGTTACTATGAAAGTTAGTTTAATGAAGTGACCTATTTTTGAACCTGTTGATTTAATTATTTGAGTTGTTAAGGATATAAGAATTAAAGAGAATGTGACCATTAAATAACCTGACCATCGAGTTAGATATTTTGGAAGTGAGCTTGAGAAGTTGTAGATTATTATTGTTGTTATTATGAGAATTGAGGAGGTTGTTAGGCAAATCATTTGGGGGAGAGGGGGAAGGTGGAGGAGGAAGGAGAGGGTTAGGGAGGTGGATTCTATTAGGAAGGTGGAGCGGAGGATGGGGAGGAGGGGGGAGGGTGGAGGAGGAGGTGGGGAGGAAACGGCAGAGGACATTGAGATAGAGGTTAGTTGGTGGCGGGTGGAAATGCAGGTTGCTGAGAAGGTGTGGTTTATTGCCAACTTGCCCACAGCAGATGGGCAGGTTAATGAGGTAAACAATACTCAAAATCCAACTAAAGTGGTGCGAGCAGTTGTTGACTGCTAGAACTAAATCTCGAACGCTTCCGTCGGGTTTCTCTATTCTTTGTAATAGGACAAGCACATGTAACGCTGGATCTCAGATCCAATTGAAGCCCCCGGCACGGTGAAGTCCACTCAGTCGAGAGTTTCAGATTCTTGCCTCATTCCGCACAACACGCTGGAATCTGTTTTTGATTTGACTTCGTAAAAAAAGTAAGATGCGAACCATACGTTGTCATAACTCGATTCTCCTAGCCACCAGACCCCACCTCCAACCAACCACAATCCCCGCACACGCTCCATATTAATTTTATTCCAGACTTCGGGTTGCTCCTCCGCGACCACCACACGCGGCCCTCCCCTCCCACCCCAAAGAAAACTTCTAAACCCCACCCATAAACCACCCCACCCAAACAGTGACTTCCATCGGTGCCTCCACGACCCACTCGATAGGGAAAGGCAAGAAATCTCCCGCCACCCGCTCGCCCATGGGCTCCACCGGCCCGAGCCCGAACATGTCCAGAAACTCTAGCAGCAACTCCCTCTACTCCCTCGGAGGAAGCAGGAAGGGCAGCAAGATGGGAAGCAAGAAGGGCAGCAGCAACAACCTGCAGGACCAGGTCCGCGGCCTAGCCGCCAAACTCAGCGGCGTGACCCTCGCCACCGAAGCTCAAATGGCGTCTTTAAAACTCTCCGATTCCTCCACGATCACCGATACCTTCCAGACACTTCTCGACTCCGCCCTCGGCATTGAGAAGTTCAACATGGGAGCTCCTAAAACCGCGTCGTCTACCACCAGCCGTTCCAACGCCGCCGCCGACCTAGCCGCCGCTGTCAAGACCCTCGGAGTTCGCAGGTGAGAACCTGCGAGGAGCGAAGCGACGAGCATTAAGAACACTTTAAACTAACTCGTCGCCTCGCTCCTCGCTACGCTAATGCTCTTCACTACGCTTGTCATCGCAGCCTCAAGAAGTACGGAATCCTCAAGTCCATCAAGTCCACCCTCCAGGCCAACAACCCCGTCGCCAACGCATTAGAGGGCTGCCTCCTAATCTGCCGCGGCCTCTGCGAGCTCATCGGCCAGGGCGTCGAGCCCTTCATCATCCCTCTCCTCCCCCTGATCCTCAACGCCTGCTCCCACTCCGCCGGCACCGTCCGCGACGCGTCTGAGGATTGCTCCCGAACCATCATCTCAATCCTGAACACCCACGCTGTTTGCATCGTCGTCCCCGTTCTCTTCAAAGCCCTCGAACACACGGAGTGGCGCGTGAAATCCCTCGCCCTCTCGACTCTCTCCGACCTCGCGAAAAACAAACCTCTAGAAGTGTCTGTCCTCCTCCCCAAAATCCTACCCAAACTAACTCCAGTGGTCTGGGACACCAAAACCCAAGTCGCAAAGGGCGCAGCGAGCACAATCCTCGAGTGCTGCAAAACCAACCTCAACCCCGACGTAAGAGACGCCATCCCCGCCGTAGTCAATGCAATCTGCAAGGTGAGAAACTGTCGAGGACAAGAACGCGACGGAGCTGGGAATGCGTTAATTACGTGAAGTTAGGCGACATGAGAAGCGAAGCGTCGATTTAAGTAGAAAACAAGTTTTCGATGAACCTGCAGCGAAGCGACTAGTAAAGTAGAGAACGAATTATGAACTCGTCGCTTCGCTCCTCGCCGGGAATGTGTTAATTCCGTTCGTTATCCACCTACCCTACTAGCTCCAGTCTAGATATCGACGCCACTATCACCGCTACGTATTTCTAACTCGTTACCATTGTTCCTCATGCTCCTCGCTTCGCTCGTCGCAGCCCTCCGAAACCATCAAAGCCATAGAAAAACTCATGCACACCACCTTCATCGTCTCCGTCGACGCTTCCACCCTCTCCATCCTCTGCCCCGTTTTGAGCCGCGCCTTAAAAGAGAAGCTAACATTACACAAGCGCATGGCTTCAATTGTAATCGATAACATGTCGAAGCTCGTAGACTCTCCGACCGCAGTCGCTCCCTTCGGGCCTTTGCTGGTACCCGATTTAAAGAAGGTATGCGAGAACGTTCAGTTCGAAGAAATCAGAGACGTTGCTATGAAAGCGTTGAAAACTTTAACGAAGGCGCTTGGTCATAGTAGTGTTGAAGAGGCTACGGAGAGGTACGCCCAGGAAATGCTTGAGGAACAGAGGAGAATCGAAGAAGAACAAAAACGAATCGAAAACGAGCGCCTCTTAATCGAGAAAAAGGCGAAAGACGAGGAAGCCGCCGAACTAGAGGAGAGGAGGAAATTCAAGGAAGCGATGGACGCGGCGAGGAGGTTGGAGAAGCTGGAGGAGGATAAGGTTAAGAAGGAGAAGGAGGAGGACGATAAGAAGAAGGAGAAGGCGAAGAAGGATACGAAGAAGGGTGGGAAGTGTCAGGGGTGCGGGCTGAAGAAGTGTAAGAAGAGTTGTCTTTTTTTTGGAGGAGCGATGTAGATGAGAGAATCGGATGGCGACGTTGATAAAAATCGTTCGTTTGTTTTTAAGTTTACAAAAAGTCGTTCACACAAAGTTGCTTTCTATTCAGCTCCACCTCAACCTCCACCTCCAATATCCCCAACAAGAGATCCTCTATCCGTCGCCCCCAAATTCCTGATATTCATGCTAACAAGCTGATCAAGTTTCGCTCCAATATTCCCCAAATCACTCTCAATCATATCAATCCTCTGTATCATATCCGCCTGCCCAGCCCACCCGCTATTAGGACTCGACAAACCCAAAGCCTCCATATGAATATGTGCCTCGATCGTATCCTCTCCGTGTACCGCGGTAAGGTCAAAATTATCGTAGTCCTCGTCAGCGTCGCCTTCTCTTTCGTGTTGTTTCTGTTCAGTATCCTCGTAAACGAAGTCAGGCTCTGAACAACGTTGAAGTACGTCTGTGCCTTGGTAGCTTTTTAGGATGTGTTTGAGGACGCGTTTACGGGAGTCGAGGGTCATTTCTTCCGCGCACCATTCGAAGCTGTCTCTGTCTAATGATACTACTTGGATGTAGGTGCTTGCTTGGACTGAAGCTGTTCTTCTCACGTCTGTGATTAAAGCAATTTCACCGAAGTAATCGTTTTTCTCTAGGGTTCGTACGTGAACGTGGTTGAGGAATACTTCTGCTTTCCCGAATTCGATGAAGAACATGTCGGTTCCGCACTCTCCTACGGAAATTATGTAGTCGCTGGGCATGAAGATTTTTGATTCGAGGGACATTACGAGGCGGTGGATTACGTCGGCGGTGAATTCACGGAAGAAGCCGACGCTGAGGAGCATCTCCTTGTATGTGAACATTTGGATTTCCTTGGCTAAATTGGGCGAGAGCTGCAGGCGAGCGCGAGCAGGGGAGGGGGGTGTTAGTTTAGAATGTGAGTGAGCATCAGGAGCAACAGCGACATCATTGCGCTCCTCGTGGCTCACCTCTTGCATGAACTCGAACATGGCCGTTCGCCCGTTCAAACTGTGGTGCTTCGACCAGATAAAGTCGTAAAACTGCAGCACCCTCTCTTGCAGTGTAATGGGAAGGTGCATGGTCTCCATCGCCTCGTACAGTTCAGTCATCTTCCTTCTATACTTCTGCGAGTTTGCGTTGAAACTACTCACGATCATCGCCACCTCTCCGAAAAGAACAGCAACAAAAATACTCGTAAATATAATCACCGCCAACGCGAATATTTTCTCAGGTGTAGAATTCAAATCCAACTTCTCGCCCATCATCAAAAGCACGCTCTGATAAAATGCGGTTATGTAAGGTCCGCTGGTGTCGTTTGGGTCCTTGTGTGCCATGATGCTGTTCTCGGCGAAGGTCCACCAGGAGCAGGCGATGAAGTGGTTCATGAGGAAAATTCCGAGGATCCACGTTGCGAGTCTGAACGCTGAGGTGTATTTGCTGTAAAGTAGGAACCTAGGGGGGTTTGGTGAGGGGGGAGTTAGTAAAGTTAGTAAAGTTAGTAAAGTTAGTAAAGTTAGTAAAGTTCATAAAGTTAGTAAAGCATAAATATTTATCTTCTCTCTCACCTCCTCAACTTTGAATTACTCTTCAAACTCCTAACCACCCTAGCGACCTTCAAAAGCCTAAAAAGCCTCGGCAACCTCAAAGTTTTCGTTAGACTCAACCCCCCCTGACTCGTAACAAAGATCGGTACAATCGCCAAAAAATCGATAAAAAACCACGTCCTGATGTAGTGCTTGGTGATGTAGGAGCGACGGGTTTCGAGCTGCATTATTTGATCCATTTCTAGTCGTCTTTCTAGTTCGGCTGTTTCCTTGTTTCTTCCATGATCCATCTCAGTAATAACGTCGATTCTGAAGAGAGAGAGTAGCGAAAGCGCGACTCGTTAGAGTTGGCTAGCGCTGAAATACTTGAAGTTAGGAACTCACCTATAAGCCACATTAAACTGAATCAACATATCAACACAAAATAAAATATCAACAACAAACTCCACGTTCTGTAAATCCTGACCACCTCCGTCAGTAAACGCCAATATATAAGGCAAAAATATTACCTGCACGATAACCAAAAACGCTATAAAACTCTCCCACCAACTAATATGCCTCGGAAGTAGTACGTTACTGTTAGGGTTGGTGTATTTTTCGAGTTTAATATGTGATTTTTTATGTTTATTGTGTTCGAGTTCTTTGTCGTTCATTCCTCTTTTTAGGTTGTTCTGGATGTTGTTGAAAATTTGGGCTGTGAAGGAACCTCTTCTTTGTCTGAAGCTGTGCGGCGCAAATGATCGTACGGTGTTAATAATAATAAAACTAGTAAAATAATATGTAACGCTCACCTTCCGCCCTTCTCCCCATATTCCTCCCCCTCCCCCGCCCTCCCCAAATCAACACCATGACTAACAAAACTCCCCCTCAATTTATACATATTAACCAAAAACTCATGCTCAGCCGCACTATCAAACGGTGCCATTCTTTTTAATTTTTTAAGCATATCAAGTTGTGTTGCGTGTCTAGCTACCTTTGGACGGTTTTGTGAGATTCGACGGGAGTGACGATTGGGGAGGGGAAGGCTGTTACTTTGGATTGTAGTTGATCGACCTATGCTACTTGCGCTGAAAACGATTCGTGCGTGCGAGGTTGGTAATTTGAGTGCACGTTTATGTTAGAAGAGCTTCGTTTAATTTGCGTGCGAGAATACGTGAAACAACAGCCGTACCTTAATCTATTCATAGAATTTGATACACCTCCACTCGGCCTCCTCTCCCCCACACCCCCTGCCATGCTCCTCCCCCTCGGTCCTACATTCGGATTCAAAAACGCTCCATCAGGATTACTCAAACTAAGACTACTAAACCTCCCACTCCCCTTCCTAGTTCCTAAAATTGGCATCCCAACTTGTTGAGCGTTTGAGGAACGATGGACTCAAGCAGCTTGAGAAGAGGAGAAACGATCTCCACCACGACGGAGAGTTGAGGATGAGGAGTTTGGGACGGAATTAAATGGAGGGACTGCGGATCTAGTATCATGTTCCTTGACTGATTTAATCGTTAAACCTGAACTAGGAGTTTGAAGAGTCTCTTGATGATATATAGTAGTGTCGGCGGAGATTGTAGGGGTAATGGAGTTAACTTTTTTGGACGATTTTTGGGAGGTTTGGAGGGTGTGCATCTGAGAGGAGGGGGTGGGGTTTAGTGACGTTGGTTGTGGAAAATGGGGTTACTAACGGACGGAGTAAAAACGACGTTAGGCAGGTCGAACATAGCGCACTCTCTCTCATCGCGACGCGTCTGATCCTTCAATCCTCTTCACCCTCTCACCTGTTCAGCAACCATTTTAATATCCTCCTGAACGTGTATCATCCTAGCTGACTGTCTACGTTGATTCTTTAGAGAATGAGGATCATGAGTGTGTTCAGGCATTGTAGGTGGGGGGGGGGGTGGACAGTTAAGGATAGGATCAGGTGAAAACTGTTTTGGTTAATTATTTAGGAGGGTAGGGGGAGGGGAGAAAGATGATCGACGTAAGAGGATGGAACGTGAGATGGGTTTGTGTCAGGGCACGGATTTAATATCTAAGTCCACTGGACCAGATGGATAAGATCCTGGGTATGTCCTGGCTGTTTCACGGTTAGAATCCACAATCCTGCTGGCAACCAAATAACCACTCCAAACGTCAATGTTCTCCTCCATTGACTCCGTCGAGCTAACTCCCCTTCCAAGTGCTTCGTTAGATACATACAATTCTCCCATATCTTCACGTCATGGTCATGCTACAGTAACTCTTCCCACCGCTCTACTCTGCATGGGCGGAGCGCGAGATGAAACACTCTTAAACGATGTATATATTTTACGTGATAACGAAACATCCTGGATAAACGTTATATTAGAAAGTGAAAATATATGGAGTCCACGTCGAAATTTCGGTTGTGTAGCAGTTGGTGATGTTATTTATGTAAGTGGAGGATGTGGAGTTGAATGTTGTTTTAATGATTTATGGAAAAGTGAAGATTACGGTTCAAGCTGGGAATTACTATCAGGAAACATAGATTTTCATTCAAAACCTGAAAATTGTTTTGCTGGGAAAACTAGTTTTTGGATGGGCTATAAAGAGAGTAGTGATTGTTTGGTTGTAGTTGGAGGTGAGAAGCTGCTCGGTCGCGTCAACTCGTATCGTGTAAGAATTCAGCGTCAGACGCCATGATCACGTCGAAGCGGAGACGCTGCTTGAGGAGACTACTCATTTCTAACGAATCTTCGTGCGACTCTCTACGCTCGTTGCAGGGACGGATTTTGGGGAGTGTTTTAATGATGTTTATACGTTTGATTTAGGGCGAGGGGAGAAGGGTTGGAAGAAATTAAGGGATGGTCGAAAGAGAATTGGGGGGATTATGGGGATGGTGGGTGGGGAGTATGATTGTTTTGTGGGGAGGTTTAATTTTTGGGCTTGTGAATTGGGCGATGAGGTTTTGCTTGTTGGAGGAGGGGAGGATTTGGACGATGGAGTTTACGATGATGTTTGGAGGAGCGAGGATTGGGGGAGGAAGTGGGAGAAGTTGGGGAGCGTTAGGGGGAAGAAGGGGGGGAAGGGTGGGTTGGTGGGGGCGAGCGCTTGTGTGTTGGGAGGGGTCGTGTTTATTTTTGGAGGGAAGGCGGGGAGTTTTAGAAATTATGGTGGTGGGCCAAGGGAGGTAAGCGAGCGCTTGGGAAAGAGAGGCTCAACTAAAGGATGCTTAACTAACTAAACACTGCTCGCTTCCCCTTTCTAAGTTTTTCAATTGCTACTGGTGCTCAAAAGACGGTGGCTTCACCTGGAGCAAAGTCATGGCGACGGAAAGGGAATTCACTCGAGCCAGTCTGACAGCAACCGCGGTTGAGCGAAGGAACGAGATCGTCGTGATTGGAGGGAAGGACGGAGATGACGCGGTAGGGGAGAGTAAGGGTGATGATCGAAGAATAATAGATACATATGTCGTGGTTTAGGAATATAAATCGGTTTGTTTATGTCCATGTTTTTTTGTACATACAGAGAAATGGAGAATGAAAAATCAAGAATTCGCCTCGGTTTTTTACATAGCGCAGCAGGCGAGCCCAGGGGTGGGGATCATGGAACCCATGGCCTTGCAATCCATCTTCCCCCAGTCCGTACACGTGACTTCCTTGTAGTCCTTGAAGTACCAGTGCATCGTGCTCCACATACCGTTCGTATTCCCCTTGAACGTGCACGTATCGCGATCGCAGAAGTTCCCGCACATCGCGAACTCGGGGAGGGGAATGGGCTCCCACTCGTTGGTGGAGAACATTCCTTGCTGGACGTCGGAGGAGGCGAAGAAGATCGCGTTGATCTCGCCGTTGATGTTGAACATTACGACGACGGGGGAGAGGCCGTCAGAGGACCAGGACATGGAACTGTCGGAGGTGGTGAGGTCGAGGAAGTAGTGGTAGCCCATGCCGTCGAAGCAGGAGCCCTTGTGGTAGTTTGCAGCGACGGCGTCGGATTCGGTGAGGGGGATCGGAACCGCGATGGAGTTGGGCTGAACGATCACAACGTCTCCAATGGGGTCGGGGTAGGGGGCGGCATTGGGGTCGCAGATGGAGGAGGTGTCGGAGCGGAAGCCGGCGCTGATGCGGTGGTGGCCGGACGAGATCTCGTCGAAGTACCCCATCGCCTTCGGGGTGGCTTCGACGTCTCCGTAGATATCCACTGGAGAGGAGAGGAGGGGGAGGGGGGGGGAGCGAAGCGACGACGTTAGAGTTGGTTATTGAGGATTCGGTTCGCTCTCTTCCCTTGTCTTGGATTCGCAGAGTTTGGTTTTTGAGGAGTCGGATCGTCGCTTCCCTCCTCTTGGCTTCGCTCCAAGCAGCTTCGTACCTGATAAGCCCGTAAGTTGTCCTCCAGCCGAGTAATAGATGGTTATGGGGCTAGAAGACGAAGCTCCTACCTTCTGGGGGGTCCCCCTCAAGGAAGAGTCCGCCTCCCAACTTTTAGAATAGGCGTACCCAAGCTTGGAATTGCAGGAGCCCTGAGGAGCCCGGGTGAAGCCAGCAGCTTCTGCTTCAGAAGATGACAAAGGTTGCGTGTAATATTCAGTGAACACGCGAGTTAACTGGTCGCCGATGCTCGCGCTGGTTTGGGTGAAGATGAGGAGCGAGATTAAAGAACGGAGAGCGATCATGGTTAGGTGCAGGTGCAGGTGCAGATTGGGGCAGCAGCAGTAGGGAAGATCGTTTTTTGGAGAGCCTCTGGACAAACTCGTCAATTTGTTCAATTCTCCGTTTCAAGCATTCGAGCTTAGTTGCAAGCCATGGCAGTACCAGAAAACCGAGACGAGATACTCCAGAACGTAAAAGCCCTTCTGAGAGACCCGAAAGAAGCAGCTCTACTCCCATACAAACTGAATGCTTTACTTGCTAATGTACAACCCCCTTCTTCTCCAACGGCCGCCTCTACGCCAAACCCTGCTAAAGTTCGCCCAAGTGGAATCATGACGAGACAACAACAATGAAGGAAAAGCATCAACCCCCTCGAACAGAGCATTGTGAAGCAAGCTCTCAAGGACAATGAGATGAAGAGCGCGAATAACCACGCTCGGGTCGGCATTGCGACCATCGAAACATTTGTGATTGATATTAAGAATAAGGTGGGGTGCTCTATCCTTGGACCTCGTGGGACGAAACCGCTCTTCGGGTTGATGAGGGTCGTTCCTGGTATTTTAACGTGCTACCTTGGCCTGTTTTTCGGGGCGCTCCTGAGTAATGTAGCTTTCCAAAACGTCATACCCTACTGGTATTCTTACTTCAGCTTCCTCGTGCTCTCCTCTTCGTATGCGTTGGTTCCACGCTGAACGTCACTCTAATATATGAGATTTCCAAAAGTCAGAAGCGTGGCTCCTGTTTATGTACCGCACTTCAGCCGCAGTGGGAGGGTGTATTGTTTCCTGTTCCGACGAAAGAACCTGCACGTTGATTTTGGGTTGGATTATAATGATCATTATTTTCGGGGGCGCGGTGCCTGAGAAAATAAGGAAGGCTATTGGGGGTTTGAGCTGGATTTTGTGGACGTGGACTATTGTAATCGTCGTTTCGTTTTACCTCGACATCGTGCCTGACACGACTTTGCAGCACTTCACAGTCGGAAAGTCCATCTACTCCAGCGCAGATGTCGCAATTCTAAGTGCCACGAATTATCCTGTCTTCCTGACGATCATAATCTACAACANGGAGAGGTATTCCAGTGGGTCCTATTAGCTTGAATGAGGGGAATCATATACTCAGGTTTGAATTTGATACGGATTATGATTCTGAGGTCAATAATTGGCAGTTTAGTTTAGACAAAACAGTGGTTATTAAGAATTCAAGTACATCAAATGAAAATGAAATGATAGCTGTTTCCGAGTTTTCTTTAGCTCAAAATTACCCAAATCCCTTTAATCCAAACACGCAAATTACCTATAATATACCCCAATCCGGTCAGGTAGAATTACGGGTTTATAACATGTTAGGCCAAGTGGTCTCCCCCCTCTCCCTCCCCCCTCTCCCCTCATGTCCTCATTGCCCCCCCCACCCTCCGTGCCCAACTCTAACGGTACTCGCAGTATGATGAGTTCCCTCAAAAAGCTCCGCTCCTCAATGTCCTGCGCTCTCTGTTCCTCGATAATGTCCACCCCCTCCGCCCTCCAATGCGGTCACGTGTTTTGCAACTCATGCCTCTTGGAGTGGACGAAGTCGAACTGGAACTGTCCGACGTGTGAAATGCCTTGTATGAGTGGGAAGGAGAGGAGTAGTATTAAGGGGAATCCGCAGATGAGTGGGATTGTGGAGGCGTTGAGGAAGGTGAGAGGGGACGACGAGGAGCGTACTTTGATACCACAATCGTGATGCATAGCTAACACGGCTCGCTTCGCTGCGCTCACAACACAAAGATTGAGGACACGCTGATCAAGGCCGGTCCGAATTGGTGGATCGCGGAGGGCGACGAGGATGTGTTTGTGGAGGTTCCTTTGGAGGAGGACGCGAAGGATGAGGAGCAGGAGATTTTGTTCGTGGAGGGAGATAGTGATGAGGAGGGGCAAGGGGTGGAGGAAGACGAAGAGGAGGAAGCCGAAGAGGGGGTGAGAAGCGTAGCACATATTTTTTGTTAGCTCTACTGCTCAAAAACGATTCTAACATACGCTCGCTGCACTCACCCTCCCCCCCTGCAGTCCTCACCACAAACGGGAATTTTAAATCCGAACAAAACCACCTCACAAAAGAAGAGAAAGGCCACCGTCGGCGTCCGGTGGGACAACGACAACAACCCCGACGACGACGACGAGAACGCCGACAGCAACCTCCAATCCTCCCCAACTTCCGAAGGCCCCGCAATCAAACTCCACAAATCCACCCGATTTCAGAGTAGCACGAACAGCGCTGAATCCGACTCGAGTTTAGGGGGTGGCTTACACAGGGGGGGTAGCAAGACCAGCGTCCCCTCGAGAATTTTAAAGGTGTACGTGGAAGATGAGGAGCTTAAACCTGAATTGGATGGGCAGAGTTATACTTTATTAGGGAGTTTAGAAAGTCCGGATGTGATTGTTCTACAGGCTTGCGTGAATGAAGGTGAGAACGGCGAAGCTTAACGAGGAGCAGAGCGACGAGATTACAATTACAACGAGGAGCGAGTCCAAATGAGCTTATCGTCCCAAGTTCAATTCGTCGCTTCACTCCTCACTTATGCTTACTCGTCGCTTCGCTTCGCTCCTCGCTCTGTCTTCTGTAGAACTAATATTATCCGCCGACATAACATGGTCATACTTATTAGGCTTATCCCTCGGCTCGTTAATCGTCTCCACCTCGTGGTTAACAAACCCCACCAATAAATACTACACGAAAAAGTGGTCCCACGACACTGGAAACTCTACCTCCTCCGATTCAAGATTCGTTTACGGTCACGATGGGTGCTCCACCTTCGGAGCCCCAGGTCGAATGCACAGTTCAAACAAAAAGCTGAACAAAAAATCCGACCTCCACACCTCCGGAACGAAGCTCTTCGAAGGTACAAAGTCGCGAGGAGCGAAGCGACGAGCTGGGAATACGATAGTTATTGTCGGAACTCGACTGCGCTAGTAGATTTAGTCTAAACGCGTAAGCCGCTTTTGTTGCTACGTAATTCTAACTCGTTAACTCCAAACGTTCACACGACTCGCTTCGCTCGTCGCAGGCTACAATTTCTTCTTAGCCGGTAAATTCGCTTCCTCGATCATGGACACTGCCTGCCCTCCAACGATAACGGTTGATCGTATGAGGAGAATACTAAGTTTAGGTAGGTCCAAAACCATCAACCTTTTAAATCCACAAAGTGAAACACCAAGCTCGAAAGAAAATGCCCGAACGAAGATCATAGTCGGAGGGGATAGTAATGAGGATGATTTGAAGGAGATCATCGATGTTATGGTGGATGTGTGGATTTTGAACGTGGAGGAGATTGATATCGTTAGAACGGAGTGGGTCGTTGATTGCGTTTGCGAGGGGAAAATTTTGGAGTTAGACGGCGGACGATATCTGTATTAACTAGAATGTAGGAAGAGTGACAATAATGTAGTTTTTTGTACTAAAAACAATCCCACACTTCTTCTTAATCAAGCAACCCTTCAACCTTAACCATCCCCTTCTCCTCCAACTCCAACTTTCTCCACATCCTCTCAATCTCCTCCTCATCCCCCAAAACATTAACCTCAACCTCCATCTGATCATCACTCTCCACAAGCTTACACTCAAATTCATCTTCCCTATCCCCGCTCTTCCAATAATACACTCCAGCATAGGGGGAAAGGAGTACGAGGTAAAACCAGTTTATATCTCCACCGATTAAAGGCATTTTCGTATCAATAAATGAAATTTGGAGGACTAAAGCTAGAGATGCGAGGCATAAAGCAGTGCAGAAGGTCAAGAAAAAAGCTTGACTAGTCGACTTAGCTACTAAACCTTTAAATTTAATAGTCTCACCAGCGCTTGAAACTTCGTAATTATTCGCTTTAAAGTATGCCATTATTTCTCCGGCGACTTGACGGAGGGAACGACCGTTGGAGAGTTCACCGGGGGTTATGAATGTTTTACGTTTAACTTTTGCTGTGAAGGCGGAGTCGCGAAGCGACGATGGGTTAGAATTAAACGGGAGCATCGGTCGATTTTCGACGAGGCTGATATCGTTTCGGGGAGGGGAAAAGGACGCTGGAGGAGGAACTGGCGCGACTACGCCAAAATGAACGACGAGCTGTTCTGAAATCTGACGCAGGTGAAGCAGAAGTAAATGTTCGGAGACGAGGGCGAGGGCTTCGAAGCGGTGATATATTAGCGTCAGTATCTGGAGATACTGTGTAACTGAATGAGAAAAGGAATTGAACGCACCTTTAGTGGAGCGTTTTATTGTCGACCAGAGACCGGGGAAGCTTAATGTATAAAGTCCTAGAATCGCGTAATAACTATTTTTGGAGTATGATGTAATTTCAGTGTCCTTAAATTCGATTACGGGGACTTCGGAGAGGGGTAAAGAGGTTAGAAAGTCAGAGACATGGGTGGGGGAGAGTTTTAGAGGAGTTTGGAGGGAGCGGGGTGGGAGGAAGGGATGGGGGAGGAAGGAGAGGGAGGAGGGGAGGAGGAGGAGGAGGAAGAGAAGGGAGGATTGTTTCATCGTGGTGGTGGGTGGGTATTCTGCGGAGGAGAGGGAGGTGGTAGGTGGGTTAGAAACAGGATCGAAGCAGACTGACTGCGTTGATGATAATAGGTCGGAATGGAACTTAATACAAAGCCGCTAGGACGAAGACGACAGAACGATATGATCTGGATCATATGTAACACGTGTCTTTGGCGGCTTATGTTGTCAGGCGTCAGGAGCAGAACTGTGCTTTCCTCAATGCCGACGAAGGACAGCGCAGTCGGTGTGCCTTGCTCATTCGATAACTCAATTTCTTGTCGACTAAAAGAAAGCTACGTGGTTGTTCCTGATCTTCACTATTCATAAGAAATCAGAACTTGTCGAAGACGGTCAGAAACGTACTGTATCAATTGTAAATCGATTCCAGAGAAGATCCCATTTCTTGTAGAATCAAGACAGTTCCTGTCTGCCAATTTCTCAACTCCTACTTGCCTTGAAGTCACTTCCAGCACTTCTGTCGATTGATATACTAGTCTAGTCCCTAAATATTTTTCTCGTTTCACGCGTGGCGCTCGGATTCTAATTTTTTCAGTACTTCTAATATTCGATACGAATTTATTGCCACCTGCCTTGACCTCCCTCTCCTCCTACCCCCCCCCCAGTCCAATCCAATGTCCCATGCCCGTACTTCCTCATCCGAAGATCTCGCCGCCCTTCAACGCTCCACCTACCGTCTCTGGATAAACCCGTTAGGCTCCACCCCCTTCTACGCTGACAACCCTTTCTTCTCTTTCCTCGTCCAATGGAACCTAACCTGGGTAATAACCCTCCTAATAGCTTACCTCACACGCTCTGTTATAATAACATTAGCTGTTGCAATAATAACAATCATAGTAGTACGTGATACGAGGAGGATTTGGGTGCAGAGGAGTTCAAAGGATGAGGTTGAAGAGGGGAGGAGAACGTTTAGGGAGTTTAGGCAGACTGTTTTGAGGAGGATCGGAGAGAGCGTCCAGAATATAAGAATCAGTAGAGGTGAGAGATTAATAGAGAAATCTCCCAAATTGTCAAAATTCCAACCTCATCGCAACGCCCCAATCCCCCCACCCCGACAGCGAGCAAACGTTACTCCCGTCGAAAACGTCGCCGCGCGATCTCCACAACCGAAGACCTCATCGAAATACCCCGACCCAATATTATCCCCTACTCACACGGAGGCTACTTCGGCTCAGCCCCTTTCATGCTTTCCGATCCTTCCTGGATAAACATATTAAGGATATTACAACCCGATGTTTTCTGTGAGGTAGCTCGTAGGATATTCGCACCAAGTAATTATCTTATACATTGGGCTGAGAATAATCCTGTTTGCTGTGCGTATGGGGTTTTGAAGGAGATTGAGGGGTATTTTGTTGAGGGGGGGGGGAAGAGTAGGAGTGTTAGTCCAATTAGGAGGGAGGAGGAGATTAAGAAGGAGAAGGTGAAGGTGAAGGAGGAGATTGTTATCGAGTGGGACGTTTTTCTTGATCCGGGAGGTGAGGACATCTGTCTCGGAGTTTAAGCGACGTTTCGGTATCTCCATCCAACTAACACGCTCCGCGTTCGCTCGCGCCCCCCCCCCACCACCACCACCGCAGTCGTATCGCAATACCTTAAATGCACCGATCCCGTTGAACGGCAGAGCCTCGCAGATTCTCTCTTCAAAAAAATGCTCATAGCCCACGGTTCAACCCCCCAGCTCGTCATCGAACAAATGGGCGTCCTCAAGGGGTACAATTTCTGGAGGGTTAAACAAGCCAAGAAATCACTTGGAGGAGGTATGTCGGCTTATGATTGGTTGATATTGTTTTCGCAGGCTTTGGAAATGGGGGAGAATGAACAGAATGATTCGGAGGAGAAGCCGGATACGATGGGGTTGGCGGAGGCTTTGAATGTTATTGCGAGGATTATGGGACAGGAGTTGAGGATTTTTTTGGATTTGAAGAGTAGGTGAGTGAGGAACTGAGAGGAGCGAACGGCGACAGGCGTAGCGACAGTCTCGACGTCGGCGTTGTCCTTCGCTACTCATTTTTTAACACGGCTCGCTTCGCTCGCCGCTCGCCGCTCGTCGCAGGTTCGTGCCACAGGAGGTTTGGGCGGAGGTGGTTAAGCAAATACATACGTATCCTTCAATCAAAGTGCAGGGCTGCGGATCGTTTGTGATTGAGGTGAGCCGGAGCCACGAGCGAACCAATCAAACCACTTTATTCTAACGCGCCCAACGCAGGAGGTCCGCGGAATCAGCAGCCTCTGCGGAATCAACGAAGTCTTTTTCTTCCACTCCGCCGGCGACCTCCAAAACGCCATCCACAACAAAACAGTCAAAACAGGAGACAGAGTCTTCTTCAACGCGGGAAGCCTCCTCTGGGACTTTCCCAACTCGCTCTCCAAGATGAAGAGGGCGACGATAGAGAAGCTGACAGTTAGGACGGAGAAGGACTTGAAGGAACTGTACAAATTGAAGCCGTACGCTTTGTGTAGGGCGAAGGGGAGCGGGATGGTGGGGGGGAGTGGGAGCACAATTCAGGTACGATAATATATATACACGCGACGAGACATTAAGAACGTTCTAAACTAACCTTCCCCCTCCCCTCCTCGCTCTGGCTTCGTCCTCGCAGGACTACGTCGAGGCATTCGACCTCATCGTCGGTTTGTACGTGCAGGAATTCAGGTGAGACGCAGCGAGGAGCGAAGCAAAGAGCTGGGAATGCGACAATTACGGCCGTAATGGGTCTCCATGAAGAGTGACGCGACGCTATTAGCTTTAGTCTAAACGCTCACGCCGCCTTCGCCCCCACCCAATTCTAACTCGTCAACACCAATCTTCATGCGATTCGCTACGCTCGTCGCAGCATCGACGAGGCCGCTGCTGAACTCCTCATCAACCACGCCAACGAAAACACGCACGTCTTCAAGAGGGGCATGGCCTGGGGAGGCATCGGGGGGATGACCATCTCGGGAGTTCAGCCGTCGATGCTGCAGAACACGGACGGGCTCTGGGCGCAGAGGCTCTGCGGGCGAGGGTGGAACGAGGATAGGCATCCTTATCAGGTTGACTGAGACCTACACACTTAAAATTAAAAGAACATACACAATTTTATATTTAAATTTTTAGCTTTTATTTAAGCTTAAATAAGTGAACGTAATCTGATCCCTCATCGCGCTCACATACGGCAAAACCATGATCACGATACTCGCAAAATACCCTAACATCTGCTTCGCGTGTCCAATTTCCGGAATCGTGTGAAACGGTAATATACAAACCCTCGAATCATGCTGCTCCAAACAGAACAGCTTATCGGTAGCTCGACTCACCCACTTGTCGTCTTTTTCGTTTGCCCAGTCTTTTGCTACGACTTGTAATTCTAGTCGTTTTAGGATTAAATCGTTGTCAATGTCACGTTCTGTTAAACGGTTTAAATGAGCAAAGCCATAGTAAAACGTCAAAAGGCTGAAGACGGGCTGAACGGTCACGATGAGCATCCAGCAGGGGAGGACGAAGTTGGCGTCCTTGATTACGTTTAAGTTGTAGATTCCGAAACCGAGCATGATCCACCACAACACCAAAACCGGCGCCCATAAAATCAAGAAAATGTTCTCGCTCTGCGTCACTTGATGCATCTCCTTCAGAAGCGTTTGCAGCCTCGGGACTAGCAAGTCAACCTGTTCTGGTTTGCAGGCTCTGATGTCGTGTTGCATTCGCTTGACCTCGAACTCATGGACTTTCTGGTTGAGCCTAAGCGCCATGGCTACGTCGGCAGACATTGAGGCGTTTCCAAACCTTGAGATAAAACTCGCAACTGCCAACGCCGCAAATAAAGTTTCCCCCTGTTCAATATGACTCCTCAACGAGTTGTACAGACTGACGCCCCAGATTGAAATCGAGATTAAACAATGAACAGACAAAGACTCCACTATCACGGAACGTCGTAGCGACTCCTTCACCTCTTTAAAGAGCGACCGCGTCGGACCCAGTTCCGTTTTAACGCCTTTTTCGTCTCTCAGCTCGTTTCTCAGCTCAATCTCCGCCTCAGCAAGCACGTCAAACCCCGCCATCATCAAGTACGTCGAATCACTCATGAAGATGTCATTCGGGTTCTTTTCCCAGTGGTTCCAATTCTCCCTCCCATAGGCGTCGATTTCCACACGAGCAAAAACTATGTTGACGATCATGATGAAAACGAGATAAAAACCGTATGTAACATTTACGCTCGTGGATGTTGAACCCATTTCGATTGATTTCCAAACATAATACAATTCGCACAGGACTAAGAAGGTGTAGAAGGCGAGTCCAGGGTACCAGGTATCTCCGATGATGGCTTTGAGGTAGTGCATCAAGGGGCTGATCGTAAGCTGCGGCAGCGTAACATTTATTTTCTAATTAGAATTGTGCAACGCCATTAGCCTGCATTCATTTAAACGGCTCGCTTCACTCATCGCCGCTTCGCTCACCTTCTGCTGCGCGTAGGTCGTTCTGATCTTTCTCTCCTTCAAATGACGTGCTCCTATCGCCCGGATGGTGCAACTGTTGGGCCTGTTCAGCAAGAACTGCTTGTGAATTCCAGCGATCAGAGGGTCGGACAAGAACTCCAGTACCGTACCCGTCGCTGTTATGGGCAGCACCGGATCCAAACTGGCCTGGCGTATCTCCCTCGCCAACTTTTGCTGCGACGAGCGTAGCAAGTCGCATGAAGATTAACGTCGATGAGTTAGAATTAGGTGGGGTATAAGGCGGCTTATGCGTTTAGACTACTAGCACAGATGAATACGGCCTTCTCACCTCCGCAGTCAGTGTTAAAACCTCTTCTCTGTTCAAGCCCACAAACGACGCAAGTGCGACGACGCTCTTTGTCAAGTCCACGTCATCGCTGCTGCCTCCGCTGCCCCATGAGCTGCCTCCGCTGCCCCTACCACCACTGCCACTGAGAATGCTACCGCTGTCGTACTCAGGATCATCATATGTTTGCGGGACTGAGGCTGCGATAAAAGCGGAAATAGTTCCTTTTATTCCAAGGTCATCCACGACGCTAATTTTCCTCGTGTTTGGTGTAGTACGCGGGTTGCCGCTATTGCTATTCGACCGGCCGGAGTTCACCGTGGATGGAGCTATTTTACGATGCATGGTGCACTTGAGTCGGGCAGGTGTTGCTCAGTCGTTTAGGGCCTTGGTGGTTATTTCAACAGCTTCTTCAGCTCGATTGGAAAATTGAGGTAGCGAATTCGTAAATACGGACAAGAAAGCCGTTGCTAGTTGTCCCTAATTGCACCGTGACGTTGACTATTATGTGAATAGCCAGGGCAAATCCGGACTCACCTCACCTCTTCCTCATTCCGCAATTCATCAATTCATTTTTCGGATTCAACAAACCAAATACCTCCTTCTCAATCCTAACCCTCTCCTTCTCCCTCCAAACCCTCTCCGCCTCCTCCTTCCTCGTCTCCTCCTCCTTCCTAATCAGCTCGTCAATTTCTTTTTGTCTCTGCACCCGATAC
>BLQM01000280.1:39661-61788 GCA_012489335.1 Triparma laevis f. inornata
TTATTTCAACAGCTTCTTCAGCTCGATTGGAAAATTGAGGTAGCGAATTCGTAAATACGGACAAGAAAGCCGTTGCTAGTTGTCCCTAATTGCACCGTGACGTTGACTATTATGTGAATAGCCAGGGCAAATCCGGACTCACCTCACCTCTTCCTCATTCCGCAATTCATCAATTCATTTTTCGGATTCAACAAACCAAATACCTCCTGCGAAACATCCCCCTCACCCCTCCAATCCCTCCCCCTATTCCCCCCCTCACCCCCCAACGCTCCACTCCCCCCCCCAGCCCCCCCCTAGATAGATTTCCCCACAAATCACCGTCACGTCACCTTAGCTGAATTTCTAGTTTCAAAACTGCCTGCCCCCCAGCTCTTTACCAAGGCCCCACCGGACTCTGTTAGCAACGCACTCCCTCCAATAGAATAGTCAACCCCGCGCAGTTCTCCCCAATTTCCACTTCGCGGACCCAAACCATATCCAAACCTTTTTCTCCTCATGTCGGTCATCAACATCGACGAGGCCGAAAAGTCCCCCTTTCCCGTCGACGCCCGTTACAGCGACAACGCCGCCGCAATTTTGAAGCTGGCGAGCCAAAAGGCGGCGATCGAGAGCAAGGGAATGGTGGGAACGGAGGACATACTGTGGGCTACGTTTGCGAGTTCTCAGAACAAGAGTAGGTCGAACGCAGTGAAGCAGGTGAGGGGAGTGGGTTAGGGCGAGCCGTGTACAGTGAGACGTCGTAGAAATTGTTTAAACTAATAACTCCACTGCAGCTTCAAGAACGAGGCGTATCGTTCGACATGATCTTCGGAAAGGCGGTGCTGTCCGAGAACGCCAAGACGGCGTTCGCAGAAGCCATCAGACACGCCCAGGCAAACAACCACCCAGTGGTGGGGTCGGAGGATCTGCTCTGGGCGCTCTTCCAGAAGACCAAGAACGACTCTAAGGCGAGGTACTGGCTAAGCTCGCAGAGAATAGCCGTGACCGGCGCTAACGTCAGTAGAAAGCAGAGTAGCAGAGCAGCGGCTGTTCCTGAGGTGAGAAATTTACCCCGAGCGAGGCGAGGCCCGAGCGTAGCGTAGCGCGGCCAGGGAGAGAGGGAGAGATGGAGAGATGGAGAGAGGGAGAGAGGGAGAGAGGGAGAGAGGGAGAACGAGAACAAACAACCCACTCTAATTCACAACCCCCTCTAAACCGTCGCCTTCCTTCCTTTTCTTCAGCACAACTACTCTTTAGCGCGACTCTTCACGATTGGCGGCTTAGCTGGTACGTTTGAAACCCTCATCCAGCAGCCGCTCGTTTACTGGAAGACAATGTCTCAGATCAATCCCAACTTCAACTTTTTGGAGGCATGTAGGGGAGGCTTTAGGCCTCTGTTTCGCGGAGTCGCAGGTGAGGCGAGGAGGAGGAGGAGGAGGAGCGAAGCGATGAGGATGGAAGCGAGCCGAGGATGGAAGCGAGCCGAGGATGGAAGCGAGCCGAGGAGCGAAGCGACGAGGCTCCTCGCATTTGGAGCTCGAGCGACGAGGATATGTAAAGCTGTCGCTCCTCAGATGTACAGCTCTCGCTACTCGGATGCTCCGCTCTCGCTCCTCGGATGCTCTGCTTTCGCTCATCGCATGTGGAGCGTCTCGCTCCTCCACATCAAGAACATCCTACTAACACTGCTTGCGTTGCTCGCCGCTCCTCACTCCAACAGTAAACGCGGGTAGCATCGGCCCTATATCCGCCGTCCAACTCGCTGCTCACGGGGGCCTAGAGACCGTATCCCAGAAAGCGGCTCCACTCCAACCCTATTTAGATACTACTTGGTTCCAGTTAACAGTTGCTTCAACAGCTGGAATGGCGAGCTGCGCGGTGGTTACCCCCGCGGAGGTTTTGATGGTTACGCAGCAGACTACTGGACTTCCTTTTCTTCAAGTTTTGAAAGACATGATCTCAAAAAGCGGAATCAACACGCTATACAGAGGAAATATACCGACAGCTTTTAGAGAAGCAGCTTGGACTTGCGGGTTCTTCGGTATCACTCCGATATTGAAGAGGGAACTTCAGGAGGATAGCAAGTTCTGTAGAAGGAATGAGGTGGCGGCGACGGCAATAGCGTCCATTGTTAGTGGGCAGTTCGCGGCGACAGTCAGTCAGGTGAGGGGGGGGGGAGTGAGGAGCGACGAGCAAAGCAACTCTCGTTAAACAAGAATTCAATTTTTTTCATCATTCTAACACGTATTCGCCCCAGCCCGCCGACGTAATCGCCTCCCTAATGAAAGCCGACACCGGCCTCTACGGCAAACCTCGACAATACTCCAACGTCCTCGCAGCCTGTAAATCCCTCTACTCTCAATCCGGAATTAATGGGTTTTTTAGAGGACTACCGAGTAGAAGTATTAGATGCTGTGGGGCGGTTTTTATTATGGGGGAGACGCAGACTGCTTTACATGGGATGTTCGATAAGGTGGACTTGCTTAGTTGAGATTATAGATCGCGTTTTGGTTTACAAAGTTTACAACAATGTGTTTATTTTACAGTATTCGTATTTCTCTCTTTCTCTCTCTCTCTCTCTCTCTCTTTCTCGTTTTCTCTCTTTTTTAACTTAATATTATACAACTTTGGTCATGGAGTGGGCGCGTCCTCTCTCTCCGCTGGAGACTGAACGCTTGCGCTCCTGAAACTTCTTGGCTACGCAGGTAGGCTTGCCTATCAGGTCAGCGACCCCGCTTGATATTAGGATCGGCTTTGACTGTAGTTGTTAGGGGGGAGGGTGTTAGTGAATGTTTTTAGTGAATGTTTTTAGTGAATGTTTTAGTTGGGATTCCCAAAGTCATAGGTTGTCATTTGTCATGGCTTCGGGTTCTTGCTTATCTTACCTTAAGATTTCCTTGGATCGTACGGCCTTTGCGGGTTTCGTGGCCGGGGGAGGGGAAGACAAATTGGTCGACCACGTCGACGGGGAGGTGGGACCTGGCCTCCAACTCCTCGAGCATGTTGGAGGGTTGGTAACCGAGGGTGGTGGCCTCGGGATGGTAGAACTTTAAGTGAGGGGAAGGCATTGTTTTTCGCGCGTTATAGGATATATTTGTTTTGTTTTGGGGTTATTTTGTGTTGTAAAAGTCGCTATGTGTATTTGGATTTGCTTTTTATTGCGTGGATTGATTTTTATTTGCTTTTGCAGATGGGAAGATCATGATGGGCAAGTCCTAGCAAGAACCCTCATGTTTTGCTGGAATCTCAATTGCAATCTCCATTGCAAGGTGGGAGTTTGTTGGGTTCGCCCTGAAAATCTACAGCAGTGTCGTGATTGTTGCACTTGATCCAGCCTCGCGATTTCTATCACCAATTCTCTCTCATTTCAAAGCTAAACACTTCCAACACTTCTCGAAGATATTAACCCGTTTACGATGAAGCCTGAAGACCAAAAGAAGGTTATGGTAGGGTGATCCATCGTTAAGAAGGCTAACCAGACGAAGTTGACCGTCGTTAGACGCCAAGGTATGCGGGTACGTGTGGCGTTCCTGGACGGGAAGGAGTCCTGGCTCGAAATCAAAGACCTCGAACTAGGAGAGAACGGGGAGGATGTTGGTGGGGGGGAGGTGGAGGTGGACACGAGTGAGGTGTTGCCGCCAAAGCCGCCCGGGCACGAGCTCGAGGGGGCTGCGCCAGAGGCGGGTAGGGCGAGGACGGGAAGTCAGGTAGAGATGGGCGAGGGTGGAGAGGTCAAGGTCATAAAGCTTATGCCTATGACGAAGGAGAATATGACGGAGCTTGCGGGCATGAATAACCTGAAGAACAAGATCAACGGGATCGCGGCGAAGGTGCTGCCCGAGGGCGTTTTGGACCAAGAAAATTTTGCGAGATTTAAAGAGGCGAACGAGCAGGAGAGCGACGCGAAGGACTTGACGGAGCTGTACGCGGAGGCAGGGGCTGTGTTGCCTGTGTTTGCGGAGACGATGCGGGGCATTGTGACAGGGTTGGGGATGGATGTGGAAAAGTATCCGGAGGTTGAGGGCGAGATGATCGTGGACGATGGGTTCTTTTTTAAGGCTTTGACGTGCTCCTCTGAAAGGGCGGAAGCGGGCCGAGGAGAAGATCAAGGATGATTACGAGGGGAACTTTAAGTGCATGCTCGACTTAGTGAGGTGCTCGATTGTTGTCGAGACGGAGGAGCAGTTGGGGGGGGGCTTTAAATAAAATGCTGGAGATGGGAATCGTGGTTAGGTTGAAGAACCGCTTCGCGAACCCGCTCCCCACTGGCATCCGCGATTGCCTGATGAACGTGAAGATCAGAGGACACATTTGCGAGGTGCAGCTTCACCTGAGCTACATCATCAAGGAGAAGGGCGCGATGCACGAGTACTACAACTTCTTCCGCGACAAGTTCGCGGGAGCGAGTGCGTCGTACACGGAGATTATGAAGAAGGTGGAGGCGCTGGGATTGGAGGGCGGCGAGGAGAACGTGGAGTACGGTGTGAGTAAGCTTTTGAAGGAGGGGGATTTGGGGAAGTTGAGGGGACTGGGGGATATCGTGGGGCAGAAGGAGGGGTTCGGAGATGTAGCGTTGGATTTGGTAGTGAGGCGGAGGATCGTGGAGATTATTGAGGGGGGCGGGGGGGTGGGGGGGGAGGCAGGGAGGCTCGAGCTAATGGATGCGTATAAGGATTCGGGGTGGTCGTGTGGTTGGGTTGGGGATTTTGATGGTGCGAGGGAAGACTATAAGCTCGCGAACGATGGCTACGAGGAGATCCTAGGCGCCGAGCACGAGAAGACCCTTGACATGGTTTCGAAGTTACTCAGTGCCACTGTAATGGGTAAAGGCGAGAAGATTGAGAAGTTGCAGGGTTCGGTGAAACGGATGGAAAGGGTTTTGGGAGCGGAGAATAGCGTAACTTTGGACACGTTAGACACACTTGGTGCTGTGCTGCAGATGAATGGTCAGAATGAGGAGGCGAAGGAACCTCACGAGAAGTGCTTAGCTGGACGGATGGAGCTTTACGGGGAGCAAAATAAACAGACGCTGGGATCATTGAATAATTTGGGGATACTTTATAAGAATTTAAAGAATTACGAGAAGGCGTTGGAGTATTATGAGAGAGCGAGAAAGGGGAGCGAAAAATTGATGGGAAAGAACCATCCGATGACGCTAGCAATGTTGTGTAATATGGGGCTTGTGTACAAGGGGAAAAGGAACTTTCAGGAGGCAGCAAATGTTTTTCAAAAAGTAGTTGATGGTCATGTAGCACAGCTTGGAAAGGAACACCAAAACACTAAAGAAGATGTTAAAGAATTGGTCGAATGTTTACAAGCTTTAGGTGATATAGAAAGATTGGCAGAGCTGAAAAAGGCTCACCCTAATTTAGAAAGCTCCGATACGAGATTTTGTTATAAAGAATGATTTCCGCTTTTATTGCTTTGATTGCAAAGATGATGGACAAGGCATCAAGATATTCATCAAGAACCATTATGACAAAAGGATGTTTTGCTGGAATTTCCAGTGAAAGGTGAGGGTAGGCTGGGGCCGTCCTGAAAATCGGTAATGCCGCGCGATCATCATTTCTGACCCACACTGGCGATTCTAACCCCATTCTCTCCCGTTGTCCAAAGAATAAACATAATCCAACCCTCGTATCTTGAAGGCGTTTGGTGCGCTGTCTGAGAATCCGAAAGCCAAAACAAACAATATCGGAGTTCCAAAAATTAGCGCTATTTGACAGGGCACAAAAGAGTTTGGATGGTGATTTCCAGTCTTGTAATTATCCTCAATGCCCTTGTACCAAGGGAGCAAGGCAACCAAAGAAAGGATCAAGGTAAAAATAAAGCAGATGGCCATACCGGAACACTTCATCTCAAACAACGTAATACTCCTAATAAACGGAACGAAGAATATAGGTGCGACATACGATGTTGACCTAACCTTCATCACCGTCAGCAGGTCATGATTTTCAGTTGGAGGATCAGCAAAGAATATCTCAAGATCTCCAGGATCGTAATGGACAGCTGAAATGTTCGAGGGGAACTCTGGAGGCGACAAGGTCGCATCGGGCCCGTAATATATACCCGTATACGTTTTATTGATTTCGGCCAGCATTATCATAACGAGGATCAGGACGATCGAAACCAAGAGAGAATAGGCGCTGGTTTCGACGATGAAGGCTTTCAGAGACTCGATCCAGCTTTTGTACACAAACCCGGCGATTTCTAGGGCTCTGGAACTCCGGCGTCCATAATGAGTATGTTATGGGATTGGAATTGGGTCGGATGATGGTATGGCGGCCTGCATGATGGCAGTGGGTGTGCAGAAAACCTGTTGCTGCCCTGAGGGTGCTGAAGGTATTCGAAGTTTATTTCGTCATCCTAACGATTGAGAATATTACACAGATTGCGCTAACCAGGATTATTTTACCCCTCTTCTTCAACCCGCTAACGTCAATGTCGGGCCGCTTTTTAATACACTGCGTATGCCAGGTTACGATGTTGACGTTTGGAATCGAGGTTTCGTTGATAATGGTGCAGGAAACGTCACGGAGATGATTAGGGTGGAGGAGAGGTTTAGGGAGGAGGGGGAGGGGGGAGGGGTTTAAAAATATAGAGATTAAATATTATTTGGTTTGTTGTGAAATTCGTTTTCATTTATTATTATTATTATTATTATATATCATGAAGAATGAGTGAAAGCGAAAAAGACTAAAAACAAGATTGTTGTAATGGTAGCGTATACTGACGATACTAGAGTTGTAAAGTCGGTCAAGGTTGTGGAGGAGGCGTCAAGAATAGTGTCAACAACGGCGGTGCCCAATCCCTCAGCGGAGGATTCGCCATTATCCTGGATGTTTGAGGCGAATCGGCGAACGGTGTTGAGGAATGAGCCGAGGAAGGGCGAGAAGATCCACGTCGCGAACTCGACGACGTCTCCGCTCCTGTCGCTCAGCAGAACGGATAGGCCTGATTGTTCTATTTTATCGAGGAGAGCATTGAAGGATTCCTTTGCGCTCGTGTCAACACTTGGTGGGACGGTTTTGTTGTAGAGGTTGAGGAGTCGGTTTGAGAATGTCGGAGAGTTTATCGTGGTTGATAATAATGCCGCCAGCGGCGCAAATATTAGGGCGAGCGGGAGGGAGAGCGCGAGGAGGAGGAGGGCCAGGAAGATGTGTGCAGTGTGGGTTATCGGAAGGAGGGTGGTTAGGATGGGGACAGTGAGGAGGGACGTGAAGAAGGACAGCGAGAACGAGAGGAGGGGTTTGTCGGGGGGGAGCGGGAGCGTTGCTCGTCCTCCAGCTTTTTGCTGCTGGTTTGTTTCGTGCAGCGTAGTGAAACCGTGTACGTTTCTGAATGCAGTTGTTTGAGATGGCGAGGAGACGCAGAAACGCGACGGTGGCGGTGTGAAAGAGAAACTCTCAGTAGTCCGCGTAAGAAGGAAAAACGCGAAAATCGTGATGAAGCGCATTCGTGACGGAGTAGTGATCGACGAAGAGGGGCGAGAAAATCGAGGGGGGTCGGTTGAGATGTGCTAATGTAGAATGCAGGAGGAGCCGAGTTCGTAAACTAAATAACTCTTTTTCTCCGCCGCTAGAAGTCAGTAGAACCTCAGGTTTGGTTTAAATGAACTAGGTTGTTGTCTAGGATATTAGTGTGGGTTACGATATATTCAAGAACGCGAGATATTAATCGACTAATGTAGAATGCGGGAGGGGTCAAGTTCATAAACTGAATAACACCTTTTCTCCAACGTTAGAAGTCAGTAGAACTCAGGTTTGGTTTAAATGACCTAGTTTGACGTCTAAAATATGCGTGTGGGGGGTGATCTTTTCGAGAACGCGAGAAAAATCGAAAGTCAGTTTTAGTCAAATCGTTGAAAGGGAAATCAGTGTTCTGGTCATTTTCAGGTTCATTTTTTGACTTCATTGGACCTTTGAGACCCCTGAGTACACGAGTCAATCAGTAATTTTATTTAGAAATCCCAGGATCATGGTTTTATTGTTTATATTTTAGCCTTTCTGTGGTTTATTCGATCTATAACTGGATATTCGGCATTGTAGACGGCATTAAACTGAATAATATTGACAATACTGACCAAAATAGTACCGGGAATATCGATTTCCATTTCTTAAATCCATTCTTTTGAAAAATTGTACGATTAAATCAATCGCTAAGGGGTCTTAAGATTCAGATCATACTAAGAATAGACTTATAGACGAAAAAATAGATATCAGTTTTTGATATGGACAATTTTTTCGATTTTGTGGGGTCGGCTATAAATGTACTTGAACGATCGCGAACGCAATTAAAGTTGACAGACTTGACGCTTCATACTCTTGCTCAACTCCTATAAATTATTAGGAATCTGAAACCCTAACGTCGTTCAGATACGGTCCTCAAAAACATTTGGAATCGACAAAAAACATTTGTCTCTTTCGCTGGCGAATGGAAAGCATTGCGCTGGAAATAAAATGTAGCTAGAGATGAAGTTTATCTTACAAAATTGAACTCCTTTCCGCCCGCACCCGCTGTCCAACCATCCTCCTTCCCCTCCACGTTGATCTCCGCAAACAGCCACCCCTCTCTCCCCGCAGCGCTGACTTCGTCCCACACCCTCTCTGAATCTCGCTTCACTCCTTCCAAGACCTCGCTCCCGTAGGGCCCTCCCAAGTTGACGTAGCTAACCTCCTTGACGCTCTCTCCGCAAATCTTCCCCCTCTTCATTTCCTCCTCCATGCGAATGTCGACGCTTGCCTCCGCGTACTTGATGTCGTTGATTTTGAAGTTCAGGCACAGCTTGTTGTATTTTGAGTCGTCGAAGATGAAATCGATGTACTCGTACATGGCGACGTCGCGCCCGCTGGTTTCGAGCATCAAGTTAATCGCGTTCTCCTTTCCGTCCTTCAACAACAAAACCCCCAACATCTCGCTAAGCATCCTACGACGAGTATAGCGAGGAGCATTAGCGAGACGAGAAGTAAAGCGACAAGGAGCGAAGCGGCGAGTTAGTTGAATGTTATTAATGTTCGTCATGGAGCCTCATTTTTAGCGCAACAGTCGCATTCATAGCTCGTCGCTTCGCTCCTTGAGGCTTCTCACCTGTACCGCTTGAACAAGCTGGCCTTCCTCTTTGAGTACGTCATTACGTCGTTGATCTCGTACATTTGTTTGAAGTCTAGGCTGGCTGTGGTGGGCGAGCGAAGCAAGCCGAGGACGAAGTCGGAGGAGGGAGGGGAGGAGTGAGTATAGTAATGAACGTCGCTCGAGCAACACTCCGTTGGTACCTAGCGTGCAGATCATGTAGTCGAGCTGGCGAAAGAAGGAGTTGAAACCGGACGGCAGGCTCTCCTTGGGGCCGGAGTAGGTGGCCCCGAGGGACGACTGGAGGCAGTCCTGCCACCACGGTTGGTACAGCGACGTCGATTTTCGTATTCCGTTGAGGCCCGTGACCAGGACGATCCATGGTTTCTGTTGTGTAGGCTGCAGCGAGCGAAGCGAGCGTGTTAGAAGAGGCGGGGGGAAGAAATGGGTGGAGAGATTGTGTGTGTGGTCTCACCTTAGCTGAAACGGCACGGTCCCAACCGCCGTCCTTCAACACCCGTTCGAACGTTGCCTTGAAAACAGGGGAGGCGGGCGTGCCCAGGATGACCTTGAGTTCGTCTCCGAAGGCCTCTGTCCTGGCCCAATCCTTGTGGCTCAGGTGGCCGGCCCTCTTGATCAAGTCCGTCAATGCCTTGTAATCGAATGTGTTGCCGCCGGCTTGCTTGAGGCTCGAAACGACCGTGTCGAGCTCCTACACGAGCCGAGGAGCGAAATGGGGAGTTAGAAAGAAAGAATAATCATGCGTTGCCAGCTCGTCACTTCGCTCCTCGCGGCTCGCCTCACCTTGTCGGTGAAGACCTTCTTTCCGTCCGCAAGCGTATTGGTCTTGTCGCTAATTCCTCCCCACTTACTAATCTCGTAATTCTTCAACAATTCGTCGAATTCTATTTCGGGCATTTGCGCCGAGAATGCCTCGATGGTGCTCTGCTCCGACGTCAAAACGTCCGAACCCCCTTTCAACAACATCTTGCGGGTCGAATTAGCCTTCTTGGCGTAGGTTTTCAAAATTGCAACGCAAGCCGAGACGAGGGTTCGCAGCACGGGGTCGGGGTTGAACGGCAGGGGCGGAAGGTCGTCCGAATCGCTGTCATCCACCTCCGAGTCATCCTCCGGTTCCACGGTGAAGGTTGTAATTTCTTCAATTTTCTTGAAGATGTCAGAGCCGTCGATCGCATCCTCTGCGGCGAGCGAAGCGACGAGTTAGTTTAGAATGATCTTAATGCTCGTCGCTTCGCTCCTCGCAGTTCCTCACCTCCAGAGATCTTCAGCACATTGTTTCTCTCAAAGGTCGGAACGCCGTCTCTTCCTGTCGATCCTGGCTCCTATAAATATGCGTATTAGTAAACGACGAGAATTATTTGAATGTATATTTGAATGTATATTTGAATGTATATACGACTCCTCGTACCTGCATCCCCTCGAAGATCTTAACAATTGTCTCCTCCCCAACACTCTCTCCCTCTTTTCTCTTCCCATCCCTATCCAAAGCAACGCTCAGACCCGTGGACACGTAGCACCACAGTAATCGACAGGAGACGCCTGATTTTTTTACCGCATTGACTAAATTCTTACGCATTGAACGAAGGTGGGATGTGTCGTCGACGATGAGGTACTTCAAAGTTGGTTGGTTGGTTAAAGTTTCAGTTATGGTACGTAAGGTTAGGTTTCGAGCCTCCTTCCAGGTCTCAGGAGAGCGGGTTTTGTTGAGGGAGGCTTCAATGGCGTCGAAGGAGATGTAGGAGGGGGAGGAGGAGGAGGACGAAGGTATCGAGGAGCTGAATAGGTTTGTAGCGGCTGTGCTCTTTCCTGACGCTGGAATTCCGACGAAAGCTATGACTGTTGGAGGCATGATGTGTACGATGAATAGTATGAAGAAGGGGAGGTGGAGACGACTCATGCAGGGAGAGGAAATTGAGTTGGCTTTGGGGCATTGATTGTGCTGGAAAATTTTAATTCAGTTGCGATTATCGTTTGGATTTGCGTTGTTTACGGTTATAATCAAAGTGATAATCATCAATAAAGCCTTTAATTTGCTATCAGTGCATTTTTATAGCTCAAATCATCGCCATACAGGTGTTCTACACAGTTCTCCCTCGGCTCCCCCCAACGCCAATGAACGATGTTATCGACCTCACCTGCTCCCCCTCTCCGCCCCGTGCACAACCAGCGAACAAAAGCCGGGTCATCACGATCTCAGAATCGCCACCCAGAGCAACGGTAGTGCGCAGAACAAAGCAAAAGTTCGTCATAAAGGCTCGGCCGCTGCTGTCGAAATCGAAGGCGCCCAAGCCCAAACCCAAGCCCTCGCCCGTAGAGAAGAAAACGACTGGTGGAAGCTGGAGCGAGGCAGACGACCAGTATCTATGGACCCACCAGCACGATGGGAGGGCGGCGCTGGCCTCGCACTTCGGCCGCACCGGCGGTGGTATTGGTGCTCGGCTCACGCATCTGAAAAACCCTGAGCACAAGGCGTACGTGCGTAGAATATCGGGCGGATCTCAGAAGGGGGGTTTGCTCACGGCGCTTCGGGGGCAGGGCGTGAAGTCCGTGCAGGAACGGTTCAGGGAGAGCCGCGCGTTCGGCAATGCTTTGAAAGAATCGAAGGTTAGCACGAAGGAGAACTCAAACTCGAACGCGCAGAACAGTTTGGCCAGGTGAGCTGGGAATGTGGTAATTTCGTTCGTAACTAGTCTTCATGAGGAGCGAAGCGACGAGTTTTACTATCTCCACCGCTAACACGCTTGCCGCTCGTCGCAGGTTCGCTCACCAACCTCCGCCTCCGAAGTCGTTCAAGATGTTCCCCCCACCGGCCTCGGTGCACATGGGCACCTGCGATGATTATTGGAAGACTGGGTTTTGCAATCAGGCGAGAAGCTTGCGAGAAGCGAAACGGCATAAACGACATCTCCACAACTAACACGTCTTGCTTCGCTTGCCTCGTCGCTCGCCTCATCGCTCTCACAGTTCGGTTGCCAACTGAAACACAAAAAAAATCCCGCCGACGAAATAATCATCTCGACGACGTCCGCCGCCGACCCATCAACCCTCACCGCGGAACAGCAGAAAGTCCTCGAATGCGTTGTCTCGAAAAACCCGCCGAACATTTTCCTCTCGGGCTCTGCGGGGACTGGAAAGTCCCACCTCCTGAGAACGATAATCAAGTCCTTGCAGGTAAGAAGCTGCAAGGAGCGAAGCGACGAGTTGTGAATGACCCGAACGCTTATTAACTAAAAAGATCGACTCAGGACAAGTTCGGAGTCACACAAGTCGCAGTCACCGCTCCGACTGGAATCGCCGCGACAAACTTGGACGGCGTCACGCTGCACTCGTGGAGCGGGTTGGGCTTGGCGAAGAAACCCGCGCACTCTCTGGTAGCGGAGATACAAAAAAACGCCAAGAAGAGGGCGAAGTGGAGAAACACCCAGGTCTTGGTTATTGACGAGGTCTCCATGCTCGACAGGGATTTCTTCCAGAAGCTCGACGCAGTGGGGAGGGCGATCAGGGGCAGGAAGGACGCCTTCGGGGGCTTGCAGCTGATTTTGTGCGGCGACTTCTACCAGCTTCCGCCGGTAAACGGAGGCTTTGCTTTCGAGTCCGCAGTCTGGAAGGCGTGCAACTTGAAAGCTTTTATTTTGAAGAAGGTGAGCGGCGACGAGCGAAGCGAGCCGTGTCGTTCACTCCTCCGCTCAACGATCTAACACACGCTCGCTGCTCACTTCGCTCGCACAGGTCATCCGCCAAAACGGAGACCGGAAGTTCGTCGAAATTCTCAACAACTGCCGTCGCGGAGAGCCCACGGCGGAGAACTTGAGGCTGCTCAACGAATGCCACGTGAGCAAGAAGAAGCTCCCCAACGACGGCATCGAGGCGACAAAGCTGTACACGACCAACGCCAACGTCGACGCCGAGAATACCAAGAGACTCGCACAGGTGAAGTCCCCCCCCATGCGATTCCTCGCGCAGGACAAGGTAAAAAAACGAGGAAGCAGCTACGGCTGGGAATCGGCCATGAAAATGCTCGAACCGAAAGCCGCAGAGTGCTTGACCTTGAAAATCGGAGCGCAGGTCATGTGCCTTAAAAACTACCCCGACAAGGGATTAGTCAACGGCAGCAGAGGCGTCGTGACAGGTGGGATCCTGCGAGGAGCGAAGCGACGAGCTGATAATGCGCCGTTTTGACGCTATAGACGAACTGTGCAAGTAGCGTCAGTCCCATCGTCGACGCTGCTTTCGTTGCTTCTCATTTCTAACTCGTTTTTCATTCACCAATCTTCATGCGATTCGCTTCGCTCGTCGCAGGCTTCGAAGTGTCGTCAGACAACCCGATCGTTCGTTGGACGTCCGGAAACATCACCACGATGAACGTGGAAGCCACGAATTTCGCGACTGGAGAAGGTGAGCGAAGTGACAAGAAATAATAAGCACTTTGCAACAATACTAACTCGTCGCTCGGCTCGCTTCGCTCACTGCAGTCTCGTTAACTCGGATTCAACTCCCCCTTCGTCTAGCCTGGGCGTTAAGCGTACACAAGTCTCAAGGGATGACTTTGAGCAGGTGCGAGGTGTTACTGAACAACTGCTTCGAATATGGTCAAGCATACGTCGCGTTAAGCAGAGTCACGGATATGAAAGGGTTGATTGTAAACGGGACGTTATTGGGGAAGAGGGAAATCAGAGCACATCCGAAGGTCAAGGATTTTTACGAGGAGGTTGACGAGGACGCTTGTGGGTTTGAGGATTATAACGACAACGATAGCATCTCAGAAGATGAAATTATGGAAGTCACGAAGGAAGAAGTTATAGCGGAGGAAAAGAGGAAGGTTAAGAAATCACCGACATCATCGTACGAGACTTGCATGGCGTGCGGTAATGATTGCGGGGAGATATGCGAGTATGCGCAGTATATGGCGGAGTTTTAATTGCACGGAGGGCTGAATTTACTTAATAATGAAAGAATTAATATGCACATTTTTTATCAATCTTACAACAAAGTTACCTTTAATTTCTAAATTTTAATTACCTTGAGTGCATCGACTCCCCAAAAACTACTACCACTTCAACCCTCTAAACAACCTAATCCTCAACCATATCAACAACTTCATTCGCTTTCCTATGTTCCTCAGGTGTTTTACATTTAAACGTCAGCGCATGTACGCCTCCACCGGTTTCGAGGAAGGAGGAAAGGGCGGAATTTACTAACTTATGACGGGCGAGACGCTTTAGGGGAGTGAAGGTGGAGGAGACGAGGTAGAGGGTTACTTTTGCTGGAGGGAGGAGGGGAGAGAGGAGGAGTTAGATTTTTGATTACGCTTTTAATGTGTTCGTTCACGTTAACACTGGAATAGGTGACTTTTATTATGGGGTTCTTTTCCGCATTTAATGTTTCGTCGCTAATAATCGTCGCTACGCTAGACTAGCGAGAGACTTCAAAAATCATTGTTTAAACTATATTTTTACAATCTCACCTTCACCGTCAGTGCATGATCCCTGTAAGAAAAGGTGAGGAGTTTGGTGTTAGCTTATTCGACGTTATTTGATATTTTTACTGCACACGTTCATTAGTCGTCTAGCTTGCGCTCCATACTGCCCAACCCAAAAACACATTAATTAACGGAAATTGAGATGAGGGAAAGGGTTTAAAGGGTGATACGCACCTCAAGCTCGATCTGTATTATGCGGGTAGATTCATCGTCCCCGGAGAAGGCGGTTATGAGGGCGGTGTTGATGGCGGCTTCTAAACTGGAGGCGTCTGCCATGGTTTCAGTTATTAGGAGTTGTGGGTTGGTTTGGGAGTTGGGAGTTGGAGGAATCGGTGCAGTTTGGTGTGCGGGTGATGTGGGGAGAAGTATTTTCAGTAATTCGTTCGTTTGGATTTTGGGGCTCTGGGAAGTCGATTTTAGCAAAGTCTGTCATATCACTAAAAATAAGATAGCAAGCGCCCAGAACACGAAGTATATGCGATGGCCTATGCAACATGCGACAGCAACTATATGATGAGATTGATCGAGGGACGGGGTTCATCCTTTTAATGCATATCAAAACTCGACACCGCCGTCGTCATTTCTCTAACTCGTTTCCACTTTGCAGCTTTCTTTCGCTACGATATGAAGGTAGACAAGGCGTGCCTCTTGTTTAATAATGCACCAGTGCCGCTGGAATACATGGAGATAACATGGTGAGGCGGGAGGGGAGGGGGATTTAGCGTGCTCGATGATGATATATTTAAAATCTGTATTTTTTATCTGATCAAAACGACAAAACGACTCCCACGTGCAAGTGTAAGAGGAGCGTCATGCAGAGACCCCAGAATTTTCTATAGCGGCGGAAATAATGCGGCTGAGAGCAATCCACACCGTCGTCGTTTCCTTCGCTCTTAATGAATAAAATTCTCAACCCCAGAGTCTTCTAACGAGGCAGCAATAATGCGACTGAGAGCACCCCCTCATCATCGGACCCCCACCCACTCACCTACAACGATCTCTCACTCCACCTCAACCCCTCCCCCACAGCCTCTACCCCTCCCTCACGGCTTTCTACCACCCCCTCGAAATCTCAACCTTTCCAGATCTTGTCTGGCCGCTCTACGCTTACGCGAAGGCCCACCTCATCCTCCCCTACGCCCTTGTCCTCTTCTACGTCGTCTCCATCTTCTACCTCCAAAAGGTAATGGAGAAGCGCAAGGCGTTCGACTTGCGTTGGCCTTTGATCGCCTGGAATTTGGCCTTAAGCGTTTTCTCGTTCATCGGCTTCTGGAGGACGCTCCCCATGCTCCTCCACAACATCTTTGTCCAGGTGAGACAACCACTCCTCCGTTTTCGTAACGTTCTTCTAACTTGCTCCTCGCAGTTCGACGGATACGAGGAGGTACGCACAACACAACAAAACCCTCAAATTCATGTCGTCGTTGTCTAACACTCTCAATCCCAAATCCGCAGTACCTCTGCGCCATGCCGCAAATCTCCTTCGGTAGCGGCACGACAGGAGCCTGGGTATGCTGGTTCATATACTCCAAAGTATTCGAGCTCGGCGACACGCTGTTTATCGTTTTCCGCAAGGTGAGACGTGAGAGAATGAGCGTTTGAGATTAACGTGCTCGATGATGATATATTTAAAACCTCAAACATTTTTCTGATTACGGCGACTTCCATCGGGCAACCGTAAGAGGAGCGCCATGCAGAATCTCCAATTTTTTCTACAGCGGCGGCAATAATGCCATTGAGAGCACACCCACCCCAATAAACCCCCCCCCCAAACTCAATCCCCCAACGATTAACACTGCTACCCCCCCCCAGAAACCCCTCATTTTCCTTCATTGGTACCATCACGTCACGGTCCTACTCTTTTGCTTCCAGTAAGTTAGCTAGAACGAGAACAAAAACAACGAATCATCATTCATTCTAACACGGCTCTCTTCTCTTCGCTCTCCAAGCTCCTACTCCCATGAGAACCCCGCCGGTTTAATTTTCTGCTGCATGAACTACGGAGTTCACGCCTTAATGTACGGATACTACGGCTTAACGGCAGCGCGCTGCAGGCCGAAGTGGTGGAAGCCGTACACGGTCACGATTCTGCAGGTGAGAGTGACCTACGGAGCGAAGTTACGATGACGATGAATTTATTATGTTGAGACGATTGAATAAATCATGTCAATTACAATAATATTTCTAAGTAACATCGAAGAACGCGATTGCAACAACCACTCCTCCACACTAACTCGTCGCTTTGCTCCTCGTTCATAGCTGTCCCAAATGGTCGTAGGCGTGATCTCCTCCCTCCTTTCCCTCTCCGCCTACCTCTCCCACCTCAAGCTCGAGAAGACCTGCCACGTCGACAAGGCGAACCTGGTCGCCGGCGGGTTGATGTACAGCAGTTATCTGTTCTTGTTCGCGAAGGTGAGAGCTGACGGAGCGATGTTATTGAAGATATGCTCGATTATGATATATTAAAATTTTTGAAACTCCTTCTGATCGAAGCGACTCCCACGGTAGTACCCTATGGGGAACGTAAGAGGAGAGTCATGCAGAGACTTCAGACATGACTACGGCGGCGGCAATAATGCGACTGAGAGCGCACACAAAACACCCGCCTCCTTTCACATTCACGTCCCTCTTCGCTACGTTCAACTAACACTCTCGCTCGCTCACTCTTCTTCGCAGTTCGCGGTCGAGAACTGGGGAAGACTAGGCTTCAAATCAAAACCCCACCACACCAACGGCATCAACGGCACCAATGACACCAACGGCACCAACGGTACCAACGGTACCAACGGTACTAACGGAACAAACGGCACAAACGGAAAGAAGAAAGATTAAACCCCACTCAAAATTAACATGTTTTTCAAAAACACTAACACACAAATTTATTTCTTCTCATTCCTCATCGAATTCAAAGACTCAGTCTCAACACTAAACAGCTCCACATTCGCACTGAACGTGACCCTCTTCTTCCTCTTCGCTCCACCGCCTTCCTCCACTGGCAGCTTCCTCTTGATAGCCTTCCTCTCACTTGGCGAGTTGAAGCCGTCCAACCGTAGAAACTTCTTCTGCAAGAAGCGAAGCGAGAAGCGAAGCGACGAGTTAGAATATTGAAGTACCTTGTTGTTGTATTCATCCTCGTACTCCCGTATTTTATTTAACGCATTCCAGTATCATCACGTTGCTTCGCTCCTCGCACGTTCGCACCTTCGTCGCCGAGACGGTTACGACTGCTGGCTGCGGGATTGGTGATTTTTTCGGAGTCGTTATGAACGGAGACGACAGAATAACATCACACTGATCACCAATGGAGGCATAGACGGAGGAGGAGAGGGAGGCGTGGTAGTTGAGGATTAGGGCGTCTGAGGGGTTGGAGGGGGCAGCGCCGACGACGGGCGAGGGGGTTTGGTTTGTGGACATTTTTGGAGGATTGGGGGCGAGGGCGGGGTGGAGGTTATAGGCAGGAGGTTGGGTGGTACGGGAAATTGTGTAGGAGGCGAGAGCGATTGGGCGCGGCGACGGGAGAAGGAGGGCGGAGAAGATTGGTTTTGGATGATTTTCCTCCCTCCACAATTCCCCATCTTATTATTATTCTCCCTGTGAAATCCATCACACGCAACCGCGCGCGAGATCTACAGCCCTCCACTCCTCTCCCAGCTTAACCAACATGAACACGCCCGGCCTCCCCGCTCCCTCCCGCCTCGACGCCCTGAAGACCAACCTCGCGACGCTCGCCACGCAGGCCGACGCCTTTGGGGAGTTCGTGGCCACCTCGAACGAACAGATTGATATGGACGAGCAGGACATGGAGGGCCACGAGAACGATCTGGTCGTGGAGAGGGCGAAGACGGAGAGCGTCGTTAAGAAGGTGAGGGGGGATTTTTTTGGGGGGGATCATTGTCGGCGGCAGTGTTTTTTTGGGGAGCTCGATGATGATATATTCAGCACCTACGTTTCTCATCTGAATAAGGCGACCCCCACTTGCAAATAGTACGAGGAGTGCTACGAAGAGACCCCAGATTGGCCAAAAGTGGCAGCAATAATGCGACTGAGAGCATCCCGAAAAACACAAACAACGACGACCATCCTCGTCACCTTCATTCATCTTCGTAACGTCAAAAATCTCACCCAACCAAAACCGCCACACCATGCACGCGCGCACGCGCGCTCGCAAACAGCTAACAAAGCTCATGTCTATCATCAAATCCCACAAAGAACACGAAGACTAAGCTCCTCGATTCATTTTCCATTTCCGTTGCTCGTTGAATAAAATAGAAACTCCGTTGGCTTTTTATTCTGAAAATGAAATTCTTACTGTTATTTTAAAGCGATTTTTAGGAAAATTTTAACGTTGCGAGTCTCTCTGTGTTTCCGCTCGCAACAAGACACGTTTTGAAACCCACCGCACACCTTATCGTATCTTCGTTATCCTTTCCCAAGCTGCGCCTCAGTTCCCTCAAGCGCGCTCTCGAAATACTCCTCGGTTTTCACAAAGTCCCTCACGTAATATTATGTAACCGCAATATTGTGAATTGTCTGGTGCGACATCGGATGGGATTTTCCCAACAACTTCTCGTTTGGGCCTCCGATCTCGTCGTTGTAGATATCCCTGAGGGCGTTAAGAGGATCAATGCTGGCGCCTTCTATGAATGCGGTAGTTTGACTACCTTATCTTTCCCGAGGACATTAAAATCGATTGACGACTTCGCCTTCCAAGGTTGCTCCAGCCTAGAAAACTTCGATCCCCTCCACACAAACCTTAAAGAATTAGGTGAAATGGCCTTGCACAGTTGCTACGAACTAAAATTGATGACGATCCCGGACTCGCTTCAAAGGCTTGGTAGCAACGTCTTCCAGGGTAGCTACAAGCGAGTCTCCTCCAAACTAATCCCTTCTAATATTCACCCTAACAACGTCACCGCCATAACGGCCTACCTCCGCGCAAAACAACAACCTTGAAAACATAACAAGAGCAACGTTCACATTTCAAAACAACAAACCCATTGTCGCTTTTTAATTAACGCAAAATATCATCGATTTATATCATATTATCATAATTCGTTGTCGCAACTCGTCGGTGTTCGCGCTGGCGCTAGCGCCGGAGCTTGAGCCGGAGCACGTGCCGGAACATTCACAGGTGCCGGTGCTTTATACGGACTCGGAGCCTTATTCGTCGCCGGACTCGGCATCGGCGTTCGCGCTGACACCGGATCCGGATCCGGATCCGCAGCACGTACAGGAGCATTCACAGTATCCGGTGCTTTATACGGACTCGGAGCCTTATGCGGCACCGGCGCCCTATCCTTCATGCTACTCCCCTTAACCTCAACCTCATCACTAACCCAAACAATACTAAACCCGTAAGCCCAAAAAACCATCACATTACCTTCCCCTTGAAAGAAAACGTCGCTTTCACCTCCGTCATCTCTACGTTTCCCGGATGCGCGTTTACCGGCACAGCCTATTTTAACGTTTTTAGAATTAGATTTTAATGTCCCCGATGAATTCGGAGGTATCACGTAAACGAATTGATAGTCGGAATCGTCTTCAGTCGAGAATCTTAATCCGCCAGTGGAGGAGATGGTGATGGAGGAGCGAGGATTTGATTTTATGGTGTTGTGCATCATGATGTCGCCTTCTGATACGGGTTCGTCGCAGGAGTTCAGGAGGAAATGGGCGAATCCGGAGGTTGCGGGAGGGAGGAGGAAGAGAAGAAGGAGAGGGATGAGGGACATTTTTGCGTCGGAGGCTACGGCAACGACTGCAGCAAGGCAATTGCTGGTGTTGCTGAGCGCCTGTGTCTTGGACTCCTCGTCGATGATCCAACGGGAGGACGAGGCAGATTTTAGATTGTAGAAACGATGGATCAGGATTTTGATCGGACTTTGAGAAAGTAAAAGAGATTTGAAGAGGCTGGGTCGTATCTGATGGTGCTGGATATGACGGGAGATAAGTTTAATTCGAAGATCAAACCATCGAAAAAGTTGCAAGGAATCTGTGTTTTGGATTGCGTAACTGCCACTCCCACAACCCCGCAGCACTAGTGAAAGGCAGCTCCACCCAACTCTTACATGTTCAAAGCTCCTTTTTTCCTTCCAACAACCGCTGTGATCGTCGTTTCGAACAATTATCCAACTCCAACCGAAGAGACCGTCCCCGTCATGTCCCCACCCCCGTCCCTGTCCTGTCCCCGTCCCCCTCGCTCTCGATGTCGTTCTCTTTCGGCCAACCGATGCTTATGTCCGACGGCACGATGCACGTAACCATAAACCCCTGCAACATTGACAGAATTCAAAACTCGCCTCGGCAAAAACTGTCCACAACCTCAAGAGGATTACAGAGAAAAAAGAGGACCATCAACAACAGTGAAGAGATTTTTCACCGCTAAAACTCGCGTTCGTATGCGCGATGATCCATCGAAGATTGGCGTAATCGCAAACGGTTGGACGCGTGGAGGTTCAGGCTCGGAAGAAGATATCGTCCCTGTCGATTTTTCTGATTCTTCTGCACACAAGCAAATTTCTTGGGAACTTTTAGTCACGCTATGTGAATGTGGGTGTGGAGAAGATGCGGAACTTAAGTGTTTAAATTGCAAGAAGGTTTATTATATGGATAAGAAATGTCAGAAGAGGAATTGGAAGGATCATAAGAAAATTTGCGTCAATGTTAATTAATATTTATTAAATCAAGAAAGGTAGTTTATAGTTTACTCTTTTCAATAACTTCACCTTCTTCAGGTAAATGCCTTATCAAACCTTCTTGAGATGTGCTAGCTATCAATTCACCACTTTCACTCCAAAATTCTCCCAAAGCATACCCTCTCCCTCCGCTACTCGTAGGACTATACATCGCGTGACATAACCATTCATCCATTCTAAAAGGTCTATGGAATACTATGTTGTGGGAGAGGGACGCGGCTTGAATGTTTTTTGACCACATGCCGACAGGGTGGGGGAATATTGAGGTTTCGAGGAGACCCCAGTCGGAGATGTAAGAGAGGAGACGTTCGTGAACGTTTTGATCGTCTGTGAGGGGGAGGCGGGATTTTACCCAATTTGCTGAACGTTTTTAGTTTCGAGGTTTCGAGTTAGAAAAGTAAAAATAAATGATAATGATTCGTTCGCTATGAGGAAGAGCGACGTAGCGACAGTCTCAACATGTTTCCCCCGCTACTCGTTCGATCGCCGCTCATCGCTACGCTCATCGCTACGCTCATCGCTACGCTCATCACTACGTTTCGTCACTACGCTCGTCACTACGCTCGTCACTACGCTCGTCACTACGTTTCGTCACTACGCTCGTCACTACGCTCGTTGCATGACGAAAATCCCCCATCGCACCTCTAACAGGTTGTCTAGGTTCAGTCTCCCAAGGCGGCGTAAACTCGGCAGGCCTAACCTCCAACGGCTGCTGCACCTCATAAAGCGGCCTCAACGAACTCGGTATACTCTTTAAATAAGGTTGCATATGATCATACACGCTCTTCAAGTCTTCCGGTCTCATCCATTCAGGGCGTAATGCTGCTTCGACTCCGTTGCGATTAAAACGGTGTTGGTAACTGTGTTCGAGACCTTTTTCGGGGGTT
>BLQM01000281.1:0-30660 GCA_012489335.1 Triparma laevis f. inornata
TAACCCTAACCCTAACCCTAACCCTAACCCTAACCCTAACCCTAACCCTAACCCTAACCCTAACCCTAACCCTAACCCTAACCCTAACCCTAACCCTAACCCTAACCCTAACCATAACCATAACCATAACCCTAACCCTAACCCTAACACTAACACTAACCCTAACCCATAACCCTAACCATAACCATAACCCTAACAGTGTGTAGAGATTATTGAGTCGTTTCCAAACATCACGACAAGAAGGCAACAACTATCGATTTTTCAAAGCGTTTCAAACTACCTAGGCTTCACTTAATCGGCTCTACACTACACGAAGGGGGGCGTCCGTGCTTTGGGATACCATCAAAGAAAATTTTAAGGAACAGGAGCTTACAGAAAGGCAAAAGAAAAACTGGGTCACAGCTAAACAATACAAAATTGCAGTAAAATAAAGTGTTAAGAATGCAAAATTGTCGTTGCTTAAAGACCCCAACGATGGAAAGACCACTTTTAGGGTTACAAAATTGATAAATTCAATTTTAAAAAAACATTACCGCGCATCTTCCGCGCTTCCGCCGTTGTTAACCTTGACCGCTGCCCCATCCCTAAATTCCTTTTTTTCCAAAACCCTCGCTGCATACTCCTTAACCCCCCCCTCTGCCTCCTTCTCCAGTTCCGTAACAGATTTTTTCATGTCACGCTGCAATTCGGCCTCATCATTCTCCTCTTGGATTTTGTCGCTGATCTTGAACAGAGTCTTCATCATCTCCTCGTCGAAGTTCCTCGGCCTGAAGACCTTTCTCCATATCCAATTCTTCCTCTCCCCCTCTCTCCCAAAAAGATACCCGCGCATGTCCACAACGTAGCCCGGAAAACCCAACACAATCATGGCCGGGAACGCCGCCGCTGCAACGCTCGCCTCCAAGTCCTCGCCGTGCCACTCGCCGTCTGTCACGTCAATGTCCGAAGAGCACACGAACCCGAAGCAGAATAAGCCGATGAACGGGATGTACATGACCGTCGCCCAGACCGCCGCAATAATAAACTGGAAGAACACCACAATGTACCTAGACGTGTGGTACCAAAAGTTCTCTTTCCAGGTCCTGTACAGCCTCTCCTTTAAGCGATCCCTAGTATCCCTCAACTCTTTGTTGGCAATATACACAATCTTAAAATCCTCGCTAACCAGCGCGGCCTTCTTGAGCTTCTCCATTTGCTTGATATACTGCTTCTTCACCTTTTTGGTCTCTGCGAAGAGCAGCTCCCGATCCTGCGACGAGTGAAGTGGCGAGCATGGACATGTTAGAATTAAGCTACTAGCAGCGACTCTCACTGGGCTTCGTCCTCACCTTTAAGTACCCTTCGTAAGCTCTGACGGTCCTCGAGTCGTCCACCAAATGGTTGAGCCTCCGAACTTTCTTCAACATGGGCAGCCAAATGCTGAACAAATCCCTCAAGGTCTGCTCGTGCTGCTCCAGCTTCGACTGGACCTCGTCCTGCACCTCGTCCAAGATGCCGTCCAAGAGTTCAAAGTCCAGAGTGACCGGCGCCGTCAGTTGCTTCGCCTTCTCCCGAGCCAGCTGCTCCTCGATGTCCTGGATCATCTTTTCGTGTTCCACCTTCTCCTCCTCCGTTGGCTCTGGCGGCTCGATCTTAATTTCTTCCCCGAACTCGTTCAGCAGCGGTGGCTCCATAACCTCCACCATGGCACCTCCCATTCCTCCTTCGCCGCCGCCCTCCTCACCCTCCCCACCCTCCTCCCCTACCGGCTTCAAGAACGGCACCATTTCCAACGCTGGCAAGACAGGGTTGCTTTTGCACCCACGCTGGAAGCTAGCCACTGACGAGGCCACCGATATCATGTCAAGCTCGTCGTCCGGCCCCGCAATTGGCACGACCTCGATCTCAACTGCCACGATCTCGGTACTACTTCCCGGTCTAACCTTTTTCTTCGCGTGGTTGACCCTCTCGCTCTCATCGTAGCTGCTTCCCCTGATCTCAGACTCCTGCACCTCAAACAAAAAAGCCAGCGCAATGTCGTACTCGCCGCTCAACCTCAACATCTCCGATTCGATGCGAGCGTCCAAATCAGTCCCTGCGACGAGCGTAGTAAGTCGTACGAAAAATTACGTTGATGGGTTAGAATTACGCAACGATGAAAGCGGCTTGAGCGCTTAGACTAAAGCTACTAGCGCCGATGAACTATGCCCTTTATTGTCGTATTTCCAGCTCGTCGCTTCGCTCCTCGAAGTTTCTCACCTCCTCCCGAAACTCCCCCCTCGAGATCATTCGCCCTGCCGTCAATCATCTCCTTGTGGCGACGCTTGTGCTCCTTGTCGATGACCTCAAGCGCGTCGGCAATGGTCTTGTCCAATTTGTCTTGTTTCTCCTTCTCGAAGGCCTCCTGTTCCAACGGAGACATGAGCTCGAAGGCGGTTCCCAACGTCTTCTCCCGGTTGTCGTCCTTGTACTCCTTCAGTGCGATTCCCTGCGAGGAGGAAGGAGCAGGGTTAGAATGAAGTATAAACAAAATAGAGCAACGAAAAGAACCCCGACCCTTACCTCCTCGTCCAGCAAGTTTCCGTCCTCGTCCCTCGGCCTTTTGCTGTCCTCGATGATGTCCAACCTGCGCGCCTCCTTCTGCTTCGTGAAATCGCACCGCAGCTGATTTTCCTCCTCGTCCCACGCCTGCTGGCGCTTCATGATGAATTCCTTATCGTCTGCGACCATGTTCAGGCGGCGCTCCTCCTTCAAATTGTCGTACTTTGCAACTAAAACGGCAAGCTCCTGCGTGTGCTTCTTCTCTAGCTTGGCCTGCGCGATGGGATCGATTCTCCCCACGCTCGCGGGATACTTGACCCCTTCCTCTCCGAAGAAGGAGAGCACCACGCGCAACTCGCCAGCGGGGATGGCCACCGTCTTGCCCTTGCCGCAGCCGCAGATTCCCACCGGCTTCGCAAAAGTCATCGCGTGCCACTCGTCCACCACTCCCTTCTTGTAGACGCTTCGCAGGTCCACCGTGACCCTTCCGATCTCGTCGTCCTTGCCCATGTCGTCGTCCCACACAACTATCTCCAATTCCCTATGATCCACGACATCGAAGCTGTGCGACGATTTGTATTAGTATAGAGTGCGCGAACTGAATTAGCGTATTGTGAACTTTTCACAAACTCACCTCATCTCGTTGCCCTCAAAGTCGCAATCTGGCCCCCCACCTTTAATTGTCTTGCTCCTCTTTTCGAAATTCGCCAAGCCTCCTGGGGCCGCGCCCTTTAAGTTGACGACGTAGTAGTTGTCGGTCTTGCCCACCCATTCGGTGTTCCTCATTCCTCTGCCTTCCAACACCTGCACGACTAAAATGCCAGCCGGGATCCATTCGATCTGCATGTGCAGCTCTGAGTCCGTTTTCTGCGGCTTGCCCTTCTTGTCGAGCAAGTCGTAGGCCTTCATTCCGGTGACGCTGATGGTCGGAGACGTCCAGTGCTTGCTGTCAATGGTCAGGGACGAGAGCGAAAGAAGCAGCTGCTGCGCTCCCTTCGACTGGATCGCACCCTGAAAACTGTGCAGCATGTCGGCCTTGTCCGACATGACGTAGTCAAAGCGTTTTAACAAGTCAACCGGCTTCGGGTCGACGCTCTCGTGCACTTTTTCCCTGTCTGGGAACAGTTTTTTTACGCACTCCAATCTGCGACGAGCGTAGCAAGTTGCATGAAGATTGGCGTTGCGTAATTAGCCGAGTTAAAATTGTGTGGCGGTGATATTGGCGTTGATATCTAGACTGGGGCTACAAGCACAGTCGAGTGACGAAAGGAATTTACGCATTCCCAGCTCGTCGCTTTACTCCTCGCAGTTCCTCACCTTTGCTCACGCGTCTTCCACTTCATGCCCTTCTTGAGGTTTTTTCTCAAGCTAAAGGTTAGGTTAACACCTGGTTTTCGTTGAGGGTCCTCCAAAGTGGTGGGCCTGTCGTGGATCTTGAGGTCGTCAATTTCATCCTTGTCTTCATTTAGCAACTCGGCCAGGGCCGCGATCAGCACATGTTTCTCTTTGTCTTTGAAGTTTTCGGTTTTGACACCGTTGAACGGGACCGTCACATCTACTGAAATTTTCGGCAGGGTCCCTGCGGCGAGCGAAGCGACGAGTTAGTATAGAATGATCAATCGTTAATACTCGTCGTTTCGCTCCTCGCAATTTCTCACCTCCCATGATACTCGTGACGTCGACCTCCTTCATCCCCAGGAAATCGTCCCTGCCAAAGTCGTCGTCCCAGCACTTGAAAGTTAGGGGCTTCAGCCAGTTCAAGCCGTTGCACCAAAGCAGTAACTGCGAAGCGACGAGTTAGAATGAGTAGTGATGCTGTCAGCTCGTCGCTTTCGCTCCTCGTCTCACCTCCTCGTCCCTGAAATCGGCCGTAGAACCAGCATCATCATAGGTGATACTCCTGCACTTGTTCCCGTCTCCCAGCTGGGCGGTTACGTAAGGGTCGCACTTATCGCCGAACCCACCGCCTTTCAACCCTGTCGCCGAGTTGAGCGCTATTTTCACCAAGCCTGTTATGGCAGGCTGCCATCTGAGAGAGAAGTGGATCCGACCGTTCACATCATCGTCGCCTGCGAAATTCAAATCCAGCCATAAATCCACTGGTTCGTAAGGCGACCACTCCATGTACTGTCTCAATTTCAATGCGCAAGTACACAATAAAGTGTCATTCCAGTTATCGTCGAAAACCTGAAATTCTAGTTCGATTTCATCGTCCTGCTTGATGTCGTTGGCGTCGGTCACGTCGATCATAAATGTCTCGTCGATTTTAATGTCTCTCCCTGTTTCGTCGGACTTGTGGGTTTTGGTTTTGCAGTTCTCCTTCGTTCTTTTGGCGCCGAGCTTCACCTTCACGTACGCCTGCAGGTCGTTGTCTTTGCCCTTGATATCATCCAGTTCAATCACGTTGAGCACCAAACGGCCTGGGACAGCCCAGCCCTTCTCGGGCCTCATGGCTCCGATTCGATTCTTGAACGGATCGTTGTCATTCACGGGGGGGAGGAAGGTTTCAACCATCGGCACGTGCCCAGGGTACCTGAAGCCAGAGTAAGGGGTACCTTGCACGGGATTGACGTCAAAACTCATGACAACATTGACGTCTCCAGCTGGTTTGCCCTTGTACGCAATCGGGACCGTGCAGCTGGAGGGGGGGTGGGGGATGGTTAGAACAAATGGTTAAAATAACCACGTTCCTTATGTATTCGGTCTCACCTCTTCGCAAACCCTCCAGCCTTAATGACTTCAATAAAACTATACGTCGTCTCTCCAATCAAATCGTCCTTCCCAAAGTCCTCATCAAAAACCTTAATATTTATCTCATACACATCCACAACATCGAACTTAAAGAATTCTCCAAAGATAGGATTCTTCCCTCCATCATTATGCGTTTTGGTTTTAACGTTATGATCAGCTTTGCTAGTATTCGCTGAGGTTAAGGTTATAACGCAGTATGGATCTTGTGAACCAACAATTTCAGTATTACGAAGGTTGGAGCAACCCTTAACCCAGCAGTTCAAAACTCCAGCAGGTATGAAATCTAGCTTGTAGACTAATGATCCCGCTTCTCTACCTTTTTTGAAGATGTTTAAGGTTCGTGTTTTATTACTTTGTTCTGAGGAGAGTGAAAAATACTGAAGCAAATCAAGCTGCGTCGTATGCGGTAGCGAGTCGCGTAAAGATTGGAATTGACGGAGTTAGAATTGTGTGGCAACGTTAGGGACGATCACCTGTCTTACAGGAGCCAATCATGCACAGCTAAGCCGAGTGCCGTCAAATAGTGAATTCTCAGCTCGTCGCTTCGCTCCCCGCAGCTTCTCACCTGCGCCGAACCTATTTCGTAGTCCCTTCCAAAATCATTATCAAACAACTTAATACTAACCTTATCCGTCCAATCTGGAACCTTTCGCTTATTAATCCCCGACCAAAGTACAATCTGCTCATTAAAGAAGTTGGGGGCGGTGTGACCGTCGGAGCAGGTTTTGGAGGATTTATGCTCGCCGCCAAAGGAGAGGGAGACGTAGGGGTCCATTTTATCGGAGGTTAGGTAGCTGAGCAAACCTCCTTTAGGTTTGAGTTCCTATGAGGAGGGGGTGTTAGACGTTTACATTATATTGAAATGGTTTTGAGATTCCATCCCACCTTCCCCTCGATAAGTTTCATAACAATCATCCCCCTCCTCCCCGCTTCATAATATATGTTAATATTAATACATCCCTTAATCTCATACTGCGGATGTTTCAATGGGAAAGTCGTCTGAGTTGGAACGAATGGATTACTGAATACCCTATTCAGGTCTATTTGTAATATGCCGAGTAAACGGTTACAACCGCATTTCAACGGAAGAATCGGCATCCTCTCCTCATATACCTCAAATGTCACCGTAAGATTTTGGTTCTCATCGTCCTCCCAAGTACCTTCACCGAATAAATCAGCAACAGTCTTCGGTACAAAATCAAACACGAATTTCTGATGATGAAATACCGCCGTACACTTCTTCCCACCAATTAAATCACATTCAACGTTTTTCGCAGGAAGACTACGAAATTTAAGAGGTTTATTGGAACCACCGGAGATATTCATTTTAATGTAGATCCAAGGGTAGTGTGTTAAATTTGAACCGTTGGGGTATTGGAGTTTTAGGCAACGATCGAGAGTTAGGTGGAGACGACCGGAGGCTGCGCCGAGCGTAGCGAGGAGCGGCGAGCGAAGCGGGCCGAGGAGCGAAGCGACGAGTTAGAATAAAATGCTCATGGTATGGTTACACTTATGAATACCGCATTACCAGCTCGTCGCTTCTTACTCGTACGAATACCGCATTACTAACTCGTCGCTTCGCTCCTTGCGAACTTCGTACCCATTGTTTTGTAATCGTACTTGGGGTTTGGGAGCAAGTCGAAGAAACGTTTTACGGGGGTTTTATCTACGAGGCTGTGTGTGGAAGGGCGATGAGAGAGTTAGAACACGTGCAATTCATAAAAGAAGTCCGTTGAATTCTCACCAACCCAAAACCCTATCACTCCCATCCAAAGTAGGCCTATACTGCGGATACCTAATCTTCTCATATCCATAAAACGTCATCTTCAAAAAAACGCTTCCTGCATATTTATTAACGCCCTTATGTTTATACTCTATGTCGAACCAATCTTCTATATACCCGGTACTTCGAATAAGGTCGACAATATTGATGTATGTTGAACCTATTAAATCATCGAGACCTGTCTCGGAGCGGCGAGCGAAGACGTAAGCAGTGTTAGAAATTTGTGCAGCGTCTTACAAAGTGCTTGAGCATTATACTAAAGCTACTTTCGCTTCGTATTGTTAAGAACGCACTAATTGATTCGTGATCCCAGCTCGTTCTCAGCCGGATGAAACTCCTAGTAAGTGCGCTCCTCACCGAAATCATCATCCCAAACTTTTAACCCGATTTCAAATTGATCAACCACATCGAAGTTAAATGAAGCATTCCACACAGAATCTGCACCACCATCTTGATGTACTTTACTTTTATATTCTTGCCTCAAACTGGGTACTAAACTTTCCATACACAAAGTAACATACGGATCCGGTTCTCCACTTCTATCAGGATTCCTCAAATTCCTAGCTCGAACAACTTCAACATGTAAACTACCAGCTGGAAGGAATTGAACTGACATACGTAAAGAACCGGCTGTTTTATTTTTATGTGTTAATTGAAAAGACTGGGTGGAAGGAGGTGTTTGTTTCTTTGAGGATCGGGAACGGTACTATTTTTTTTAGTGTTAGAGACTCTATTTATTTGAATGCAAACAACGTATAAAATATCTCACCTTCTGGCAATCTCTAATATGTGGTAATAAAGAAAATGTAGTTGATCCGATAACATCGTCACGTCCAATATCATCATCCCACAATCTAACACTAACATCATCCTTAAAGCAATCCCTCAAACAATGAATAAGTATTTCCTCTTTATTAAAATTTGGATTTACTCCACCGTTATCAATCGTTTTACTTCTCTTACGATTACGGCCGACCTTAATTACAGCATAAGGATCTTGTTTATCACTGAATCCACCTTTATCAGCAAGATTACGAGCGTCATGTAACGCGAAAACACTAATCCCCTCAAAACCACCTTCAAAACTAATACTTAATTTAACACTCGCTGTCTTAATAAAACCTTCACCAAACTTAAATATATGCATTTGATGATATCCCTTAATCGGCTTTAGTGGGTGAATTATAAATTTCTTTATTTTAATAGTACATTTACCTAGCTTCGCATCGAAAGGAAAGTTATCATCGAATATCTCGACTTCTAACGTTGCGTCGTTATTCTCACATATTTTATTACCATCTAACACATCAAAAGATATTTTCTCATCCGTGAAATCAGGGGTTGTTGTTGAATTTTTAACCGTCTTCGTCTTCTTCCAAACTCCAACACCTCCTAAACGAAATCTTAAATAAGCGTTCGTACGTTTATCTTTCCCTTTAACACCGTCAGCTTCATGTGCTATAATATTTAAACGACCATTCCATTCACTTGCTCTTAGTTTTGGTACACAATTATTTTGAATATCTTTGTAACGTCTAAGAGTTTTATTAAGATTTACTGTGTCAAGTTTAGCTTCAATAAGTTTAACCAATTTATACCTCGTATACCTTAACTTATCTTTCTGCTTATGCGCATTTAAATATTCTTCCTCTTTAACATACTCGTTTTTTAAATCTAACTGCTCCTTCCAGGATTCGTAGAGCTGCATGATTTGACGTCCGCCGTGCTTCAGTTCAGTGTTCTTTTTAGAACGTTTAAATAATTTTAGTTGGGATTTTACTTCCACTCTCGTTGGTTTAGGTGGATAAGGTTCTGTAGTTTCTCCGGACACAATTTGAGCTTCTAAATCTTCTGTTTCTTCATCATCAGAACCATCTTTATCATTCTCAACGTCACTATCACTCATACTATAAACGCTGTCTTCTTTGGAATCGGTTTCGGTGTCTGATTCTGATTCTACTATTTCTTCCTTTGAGGAAGGTTTGTAGTTGGGATCTTGTTGGAGAGAGTCAACGGTTATTTTTGCTTTTCCGGCTAGAGTTCTTAACTGTTGAAAACATTTGTGTTAGATATGTGAGAAATTGAGACGTTTTAACAACTTTCCTTTGCCCTTCGCCTGTCCTCTCTTGAGTCTCACCTTGCTCTTATTTAACAAGCTAATCCCCTTCTTCTGACTTAACGCTAAAATAGCTTTATTAGCTAAATCAGTGTCTGTAGCCTTTCCACCTAAAACCGAGGCGGGTATGGAAGGGAGGGGAGAGGATTTGGGAGCTATGGAGGCCATGAGAGGAGGAGGAGGTTAAGTAAAACGACGAGAGAGGGTTTGGTGGTTTTAGGAAGGGGAAAGACGTTGAGTGTAGGTTTTAAGGGGAGGGAGGAAAGGGGCCTATTATGGGAAAGGCTGGGGGTGGGTTTTGAAGGTTGTAAGGGAACGTGAGGCAAACCCAACTGTTTATAGTTCCAAGTAGGATGCCCAAAATCATTTAGTCAAACCATACTTCCTATAAATCCTTCAAACCATGGACAGCGACGAGTTCTTAACCCTAACTGACGTGTACTTCGACAACATAACCACATGCAGATCTGATCAACTACAACGATTAATAGCTAGAGCCACTGATCTCCGCTTAACTTCCAATGATGTTGGCAACCCCACTGCGCGCCTGACTTCACCCATTCTGTATTATCACCTCCGACTCCCGTTAGAAGAACTGATACGGAAGCGCATATCCGTGCAACTTCCGTATATATGTCAATAAATATTCCCCCTCCGTCAGCCAGCCCGCAAACTACTCCTCTTTTCCCTAACAGTATAACACCTCTGACGAACGTTCAAAGGGTCGATGAAGAGAAGCAGAGGAGAAAGAGCCTCGCGGGGAGTACAAATCCCGATGAACAAAGGGCGAACCTCGAGAACATGAATATTGCTGTCATAAAGGTTTTGGTTGGGCTGGGGCAGACAAGGTAAGCGACAATCTTTAGCTCTAACAAAATCACCTTATTAAATCCTAACTCTCTCTTCAACAGGAGAACATCAAAGAGCTCGTCTACCAATTCGACACCTCAATAACAAACTCTGCAGACATAGAATCAGTATTTTCATAATGGTTCGATAAATGCGTACCCACTCAATTTATGTCTGACGGGGATAAAGAAGGTTTCAAACTTTTCCTAATCGCCGTAGCTAAACGTAACAGAACAGCTAAGAAAATGGCGAGGATTGTAGTCGCTTTGAAATTATTTTTAACTCTTAGTTTAGGTTATCTAGATGTACTCCCCGACCTTCTCGTTGCTAAGAGCTATTATGAAGTAAATGAGTATGCGACTGCATATGCGACTGCATATGCGACTGCAGCGTTTGCAGGGCTTGCAGGGCTTGCGATTTTATTGCAGGTACGGCTAAGTGAAGCTCGCTGAAGATTGTGATACTAGTAAGTTAATACTAACTCGTCACTTTCACGTAACTCGGCTCGCTTATCGCTCGTCACAGGCAGTGCTAACGTTTATTCAATACGTGAATAAATCGTGGAATGAATGACTAGCACGTTCGTTCCTAGCTCACTTAGGTCTTGCGCCTGTCTTAGAGGGTTCAGGCGCGTTTGGACGGGAAAGGAAGATACTATATTAGCTCTTTCGTCACCTATAATGTACGCTACAATGAAAGGAATTGAGCTACCAATCGTCGTCGGGCTAGCCGTATTCTTAATGAACTGCGACAAGAACTTTGACCGAACCTTGTTCTGGAGAATGAAGTCGGGGAAGCAACACGTGGACATGGACGGAGTGAATGCGGCGCTATCGAAATTGTTCAGCAAGAGCGGAGAGGACCTCAAAATTGGAGTCGACAATCAGCTGACGTTCATCAGACTCAGGAGGAGCTGGTAGGGCGGTGAGAAGGTCAAACCGGAGAGAGGAAAGTTAAAAATAATAAACTGCAGATATATTTCCGTTTGAAAAAGAAAGAGATTGGTTGTTTCAGCATCTCTTGTTTCTTTTCGTATTGTTTTCGTTGGCGTGAATACGTATAAATAAATATACCTATACGGATCGTATACTGAATATATATACATATTTACTAATACTCTGGGGTAACTTGACCCGTTTTTTGCTGCTGCATACTCACCTGATGAAGATGGCCGAGCTCTTGGGGAACACTCCTAGAAAAGGTTGTGCCTCGGCGTTGATGGTGGCGAGAGGCAGCACGAACGCTAGACTCGTCCACACAAATATGAACAAAAATACTCCCTCAAGTCCAATGATGAGATACTTCCACTTGTTCCTTTTGAGAGCGTTCTTGAACCCCAATTCGTTCTCCGGAGGCGGGTGTTTTTTGTACAGCGACTCTCCTTGATAAAGAGAGAAGGCAGTTATCAAAGGCATCATGCCCGAGGAGAACGTGAGCATGTAGATGGTGAAGCAGATGAACGTCTGCGTGAAGGTGGTGATTTAGGGTTAGAATTTGAGAAATGAAAAAAGCGGCGCCAAACGTTCTCTCTCACCTCGGTATTGGAATCGCGGAACCAGGAGATCCCAAAAACATGAAACCGAACGAAGCTATCAACCCAGTCAACAGCGTGTGGTACGGTAACAGCATCCTCGGCGTGTGCCTCACAGCCCTAAGAATATCTTTCCTAAGTTCATCCCTAACACTCAAATTAAATTCATCCAACCCTCCATCATACATCGTACTAATCTGTGATGAGCGTAGCAAGTCGCATTGGATTTAACGAGTTAGAATTGCGTGACGGTGATACTGCCGTCGACATCTAGACGTGTCGCTACTAGCGCAAACTCATAACTTTCGGAATTACCGCTTTCCCAGACTCGTCACTTCGGTCCTCGCAGTTCTTCACCTTATTCAATATCTCCTCCCTATCCTCCTCCGCGAAACACTGCGCCTTCGTTACTTCAAAGTTCGAGAGTTGTTCGTCTAGTTTTATTATTTGATCGGCGAAGTCGTAGCCTACTATGGCGGCGCCTGTGTAGATTATTGTGGACGCGAGGAAGGCTGCGAAGTAGAACGTGTATATTCCGACGGGGGCTACGAGCTGGAAGGTGGGAGTTCAGCGAACGTCTTGCGTGTGTTAGAATTACGTATTATATCAAACTCCATGCGTTCTCCAAATCCTCACTCACCGGGAAAAGAATAATATAAACCAGAAAACCCCCAAAAAAACAGGAACCAACACCATAACCGCCACACTCTGCCTCAAAGGCAATAAAACAACATTATGCTTCTCACTATGAATCGCTTTAAAAACCGCTAATTCATATACACACCATAGGCGAGAGAAATATTCTTTATCCCACATTACGTAGAGATTTTTTAAGAGTGTTACAAATCCGCCGAGAGCTTTTATACCTTCTGTTTTTAAGGAGAGATTTGTTTGATGGATTACCATGCAATCGATGAAGAATCCCTTTTTCTTTATAATAGGATAAAATAATAAAGTGACTACACCAGCTAGAAAAGATACTAAAAATTACCAAGGTTGTGATTCTTGTTCTACTTCGAAAATAGGTTGAAAGGCATCTGACACTTTTGCGTAGGGGAGTTTGTGAAACAGAAGCAAAAGGACAGGATCTTTGAGAAAACAACGACTCTGTTGATGGCTGTTTGGAATTGATGGTGGCGAAAACTACGGTGTAAGTGGCGGAGGTGTTGGGGTGAAATATGCACATGTGACTCAGGCAAACAGCACCCCAACCCGAGTAACGCATGTAAAAATCCTCACTAAAACTTGTTATTTCATGTCCGAAATACATACATCTCGTGGCAAGTTTGCCCATAATCAATCATCAATTTCTCCTTCCCTAGGGCTCGAAAATCCGAATACACTGATTCTGACGATTTCTAAAGCATCCTCAGAGACCTCGCTACCGGTTCATCGAGAAAGGACAAACTCAGAGAAGGCTTAGTGCGCTTAAAAATGATCTTGAGGCTGAGGCCGGCGATCTCCAAGTGGTTGGTACCCGTTCATCCGCCACTTTCGTCATCCACATCGATACTGTCGTGTCCCCAGCTACCCCAGAAAAAGGGCCGATGCCGAAGCTAGGCGAAGAAATAGCCTCGCAGGCAGTACGAACCGGGTCAGGAAAGGGCTAACCTCAAGAGCATGAACATCGCAGTCATCAAGGTGTTGGGCTGGGCTGGGGTGGGGTGGACAAGGTAAGCGGCCGAAGCAGCTGAGCAACGGTGTTAGCTCAGATATTCTAAAGTAATTGAAGTAATAAATAATGACGTTAAATTAAGAATGAGCGATTTAGCTTAACAAAAACTTTTCGTTCTAACACTGCTAAAATGCTTCAGGACCTATTCTGGCGTCCTTCAATTCTCCCCCACCCCATCTGTTAGGGTGGGTTAGACGGCCACTGGTCTGGACTCATTTACTGTTAGCTAACTGGTTAACTAAGTTTTGTATTGAAATTTAGCGAAAGCGAAAAAGCCAAGCAGCATCCAACAACCGCAATTTCCCGCCCGACAATTTCCTGGACCACTCTCCACTAAAAGCCCCCTCCTCCTCCGAAAATCATGTCCCTCCTTCCCCCCTCTTCATTAACAGTAACCCTCCCAAAGCTCGACAAGTACCTAACAACGATGTTTCACCGCTTCATCCTTCAAGGGAAGACTCTCGGCGACGTCGATGAAACCTCGAGGATATTGAATGCGTATTTAGCGTACGCCCTTGACGCTGAGAATCTCCGCCACCTGGGGAAAGGCGACTGGGTCAATGGTGTATAACCTCTCACTAATGTAGAGTTAGGAGGGGCCAAGCTTGATGTTTCTTCCGTAGGCCGTGTTATAACAAAGCGCACACGAATAACAGTTATGAAAAGCATGAAGATCGTGCCTATTATTGACAACAAACCAACCGCCTTAAGTGTGCGTAATTCTCCTGACGCTACTGGGTTCATTGGTAATTATAATAGGGATCTTGAGTTCGAGAACGACAAGGTGCTACAAATGGACGACGAAATTCAGAAATACACTTCCGCCGAGGACGATATGATAACCGACGGACTTGGTCTCATCGCGGGCATGAAGATGGAGGGGGCAGTGCTGTTCAAAGAATTTAAGACCGTCTTCTCAACGACGCAGTTTCTTTGATGTTATTACAACTTTAAATCTGAAGACATCTACCAGATCTCTACTTTCACGCTTCGTGGAAATCACAGTCGCGTAGCCGTCAGATTAACAAATCTCTTCCATCGGTGTGAGAACATTGCTTTCGGGGAAAGAAAGTCGACCGTAGATCTAAATTATTTGGAGGTTCCCAAGAATCATAGCGCGATCTACAGTCATGATTTTATATTTCCGCCGCCTCTGACAAACCGTGAGATCATCTGCAGCATAGTCTGGAAGAGAATTTCCGAAAATTCTGTCATTGTTACGTATAATCCGCTGACTTCACACCCTCGAGTAGAAGACAAGGACTGCGTATCAGTAATACGGGCCACTCAACATACCGCTTTCCACATTCATCATCTTGACGACGGCAGCACGGAGGTTGAATGGGTCTTGCATATTAACTTCGGAGGAAAACTCCCCAAAGCCTTGTCAATACGTTCGTCATACCTACGTCTGCCCGAGTGATGGCACATTTCCAAGCGTATTTTGCATATTTCATCAGCTTGGCGGATTCGACGAACACTGACGGTAAGCTTTTAGGCGAGGTTTTGGTCAATCAGATCAAGGCCGCGCGGAAACGAGGAGGCTGGAAGAAGCGCGCTGACCTAGGAAAAGCTGGCGTCGACGAGTTCCTCTACATATCAGTCGCGATGCGCGAGCTTCTGTCTCGGCACCCTTAGCTACGTGCGCTACTCCATACAATCAGTTTAAATCAGGTGAAGGTCGCTCCGACAGTGAAAACCGCACTCTCCGAAATGACGGACCACGTGACTATAAACTTAGCGAAAGGCCTCTCAACAATTATCCTCACGAACACTGAGGCGTCTGCAGCGGTAGATCACTGGATCTCCCAGAATGCCGCGCTGGAAGAGCTTGAGAAGCAGCACGCGTGGATGCGTCCGTCCTTCACCGAGCTTGCTCAGTTCAGCTTGAACACGAGCAACTTTGGATTGTATCTGAGAGGTGAGAAGCTGCGAGGAGCGAAGCGACGAGCTGGGAATACGATAATTGCGCTCGAAATTAAGCTGCGCTATTAGCTCCAGTGTAAACAACGACGCTCCTATCGCCGCTACGTAATTCTAACTCGTACACACCAATCTTCATGTGACTCGCTTCGCTCGTCGCAGTGTTCGGAGGGGCACTGCTCTCGATGTTCGATCTCATAACTGACATCTACATGACCTACCTGTTCTTCAACACCGACGGTCAGGAATTTTATGGACAAGTCAATGCTTGGCTGATTGGATTGACAATATTCCTCCAGATTCTCTTATCGAATTTTCAAAATACGAAGAAGTCGAACTTTTTGAGAGACGCACTTTACGGTTTCAGGCCGGCGCTTGACGCCTACCGGGTAGGTTCGGGAGCAGAAAAAGAGGACCATCAAGTCGTTGAGCCCCTGGCCGAAATGTCGGCGTGCAAGTACGTTGAAGTTGCATTTGGAACAATTCCTGCGCTGCACGTTCAGATTTTCGCCATCCTTCGCGCCAACGATCAGAAGGTCGATGCTCTGATTTCAATTTTGGTCAGCGCAGCTACGATCGGATTTACATCGTCCATGATAAGCTACGACTGGGATTTGAGTCCAACGAATAGGGCCAACAACCCCTTGTTCTGTGGTTACATCCCCGACAGCGCTCTCAAGAGAGCAGCGTGCTTCTTTAGCATGATGTGGCTTACAGTTTCCCGTGTCCTTCTTCTTAGTTTTACTTGCACCCTGCTAGCTTTGATGGATTCGAGATGGTTTGTTTATTTCTTATGTGCTGATATGTTCATCTTCTTACTCTACAAGATAGTGACGAAGGACGGGTTCTACTTTTTGAATTTCGCTGGTGCAGTTAGATTCATGGTCTCGGTTTTGATTCGTGTAGGTACAAAGACGATACTCAACTTCACATTATTAATCCACTTACGACACTCGCAAGAGGTCGGTTCCGTTCCCTTTATTGGTTCTCTTTTCTTTTCATTGGGCGGGAGTTTTGTAGCTGCTTACTTATTCACAAGTCACTACGAAGGAGAAGTGAAAATCGACGATACCATTTTGCGAGCAGTCTTAGGCAGCTTGTACGCAGCATGGATCATTTCCGCGACTGTATTCGTATTATCCATAAAAAGAAAGTTCCTCGCAACCTTCTTCAACACACTGACTGCCTCCCAGTTCAAAAAGCAAAATATTTCTACCCTGAGAGAAGATCAAGACAATTTAAAGAGCTTGGTGTTTTACTCGCGTCCTGACATTTACGCGTGTTGGGGCGATGAGTTACTAAAGGCTGGTGTTTAAAGTCCTGGGCGAGATGGGAGGTGGAGAAGCCAAGTTGGTTCACGGACCATTGGGTGGAGCACGTTCCAAATGAGTACATTCCTTACGACTCCCGCGTCAAGTACATGAAGACGAAGAGTAGGGGAGGCGAAAGAGCATGAGTTTCAGAGAGCTGCTCGGCGACGAGGAGGACAAGTGATGTATATATTAGGGAGGCAAAAAAGCATGAGTGTCAGAGAGCTGCTCGGCGACGAGAACGAAAAGTAAATTATGTTAATAAGTATAATCAACCACAATTTCATTTTTATCAAAAACCCTTTTCCTTTCCTATATGAACAACACGCGACGCGTTAACAGAACTTTTTAGTAATCAGCTTCGTTCCGGCACCTTCAATCAATGCGTTCCTTCCTTTTCCCCCTCCCGAACCCCAACTTTACATTTTTACACAATCTGACTCAATAAAGGCTGTTCCGGTGTGTTCTTGCCCTTTCCGCTCTTCTCCCTGTGCTGCTTCTCGAAGAACTTCTCGATCTCCTCCAAGCTGAGGCCCTTGGTCTCGGGCACGTACCCGTTGACAAACCAAATGCTGAAGGCGGTCAATCCGGAGAAGATTCCGAACATGGCGACATTGCCGATGGAGTCCTGGATCACGGGGACTAAGAACTGGACAATCATGTTCCAAAAGAAGTTCATCTGGACGGCGAAGGCGACGGCCTGCCCTCTGATCTCCAGAGGGAAGCACTCGCTGATCATGAGCCAGGCGATGGGGCCGAAGCCGACCTGGTACCCTCCGATGTACACGAACATTCCAATCAGCGTAATGACCTGCGACGAGCGTAGCGAGTCGCAAAGTTGAGTAATTTAACGTTAGAATTGCGTGGCAAAGAAAGAGGTTTGCACGCTTAGACTAAAGCTGCAAGCGCAGACGAATTACGACCGTGAATTATCATATTCCCAGCTCGTACCTGCCTCGGTCCGAGCCCCTCATCGCTATCGTCGTCGCTGCTGCTGTCGTCGTCGCCGAAGAAGAACGTGACGGTCAACGTGATCAACGCGACGAGCATAAGAGCGTTACCGATGAAGAGGAGTTTTCGCCTTCCGTAGCTGTCCACGTACAGCACCGCGAACATGGTGGCGAAGATTTTGAAGGCTCCGACAAGGACGGAGGAGTACGACTCGAGGCCGGCGGAGTCGAGGATGGGCGTAGCGTAGGATAGGATGGATGGCTGTCCCGTGACCTGCTGCAACACAACCAGTCCAACTGGCGAGCGTAGCGAGCCGTGTTAGTGGTGGATATAGATAGCGTCCCCCATAATTAACCCTTGGACTCACCTCCAGCGGTCAACGCTCCCCTCCACTTGGTCGCAAAAATACTAGTACTCTCCCCGCTAAGCTGCTCCCTCTCCTTCTGCTTATCAACCTGTCCCTTGACCTCCTCGTACAAATCCCTGCGACGAGCATTAACGAGTTAGAAATGAAAATGCGAATTCAACCTCCTAAAGCTGCTTGTGCATTTAGTCTAAGGCTACCAGCGAATCCAGATTACGAGCTTCGCCGCGAGTTTATAGACAATGCGTTCTCTACTTTACTCGTCGCTTCGCTCTTCGCAGTAACTAGTCAGAATTGCGAATTACGTATTCAACATATCAAACTGCGTGTGCATTTAGTCTGAGGCTACCAGCGCATCCAGAATATTCGCTTAAATATCATGTTGGTAGCTCGTCGCTTCGCTCCTCGCAGCTTATCACCTCACATCTCCCTTGAACACCCAAGATATCGAGTCCAATGCCTCATCGTTTTCTCCGGTGAGGAGAAGGAAACGGGAGGATTTGGGGAGGAGGAAGAGGAGCATGAATTGGGGAATGGACACGAGAAGACTCGCGGACCAGACGTACTTCCACCCGCCTTCGGTGTTCTCTAAGACGTATCCAATGGCGTAACCGGCGAGAATGCCGACGACAATGAAGGCCTCCTTGAGGGAGACAAGGAACCCGCGCCAGTCGGAGGGCGACATTTCGGCGATGTACGTGGGGGCACCTGTTGAAGTAGGACGAGCGAAGCGAGTTAGAGATGATTGTTGAGAAGTGAGTAGTGTTGTGGTGCACTCTCGAGTGTTATTCGTTTCCTTGCTCTCTCGTGTTGCACTCACCGTGCATAGAAAATGCGATTCCAAAACCATAAATCAACCTCGTAATGGAAAGCGCAACGATCGCGGGCGTAGAATCCGTGATGGTGGTCGATGCGTACATTCCAATAGCTCCGAGAATGTAAAGGGAGGATCCGATTTGGAGCTCCCTCTTTCGGCCGATGGTGTCAGCGACGGTGAAGACGATTATGGAGCCGAGGAAGGCGCCGGCGGTTGTGGCGGTAGTGAGGAGGCCTTTGATTAGGGGGGTTGAGGCGGTGGAGGACCAATTTGTGCCGGAGTAGGTTTCGTCTTGGAGCTGTGGTGGGGGGTGGTTGGGGGGATGTTGGTTAGTTCTGATGTAGTGGGGGGGGGGGGGTAGATTACGTGGAGGAGGGGAAGGGGGTTGGATTGTGTGCGTGGATTGCGATATTGAAAAAGTGGGATTTTGGGACCGATGGCCAGTTCGCCAATCTAAGATTTGAATTCCCATCACTTTCTGTGCTGTCGCCCACACACCAGCCAGCTCGGGAAGTGCTTACCTGTGCAACAGCATAGCTCGTGCTGCCGATGTCATACCCGAAGAGAAGGCCTCCAAGAGCGGGAATAAAGAAGAGTAAAAACACGGAAAGTAGCTTAGCTTCCATTTTAAGTGCGTTGTTAAGTGTATTGTGAATAATGAATAGTCCAGGAAGATGGTCATGATGGAGAAGAGATTGATGTCAGAACTAGGGTCGATTTATACTTCGTTTAGTATTGGGTTGGAGTGGTGCTTTAGGTTCTTAAGTATTGAGTCCCTGGAGTAGTTCAAAAATAAATCGGTTTACGTACGTTTTTCTTCATTGTTTGACCTCGACAACCTCGACCCCTAAAATGTTGCCGGCCAACACTTTAACGACGAAGAAGAAAACGAAACGAAACTTACACCCCCTGAAAATGCCACTTCGAAACGACCCAATATCCAACCGGACCATCTGTCGGTTTCACAACTACGATGCGAAAAACGGCTGCAAAAAGTACAATGATGATCGGGGCGGATGTGAACACGTGAGACAAGAGTAGGGTGCGGCGAGTGTAGCGAGTGACGCGTAGATTTCATGCTAACTCGTCGATTCGCTCATCGGTTCGCTTCGCTTGTAGCAGTGTAGTTTGGACCACGAAAAATGTCACGTTTGCTTAGTTAAGGGCCACCCCGCGCATCAGTGCATTCACCTGAACAACGTTGACTCCGATGTGTGGAGGGATTTCTGTGCTTTGACGCTCACGAACACGAGACCCGAAGACTACCCCACCAACAAAACTGTGCTAGGAGATGCGATCGTGTGGATCGGCGATCCATCTGTAATTATTCCGAAAGTCAACGGCTTCAAGATTGGAGAAGACGATCAATTGGCGAGGTGCAGGCGACAGAAGAAGATTGAAGCGGCGTACATGCTGGGTCTCGGGAGCGGTTCGGTGGTGGTCGATGCTGGAGCGCATTTCGGAGATACGGTCATGACGCTTGCGGTCCATGCGAGGGCTAAGGGTAGAAGCGATCTTCGATTTGTGGCGCTTGAGCCTTGTGTTGAGAAATGCGACTTTCTCCGATCGGTTGTCGCCGCCAACAATCTGGTCGATTCGGTGACAGTCCTTAATGTCGCGGCGGGAGATGAGATCTGCGTGGTCAAGCCGGCGGTCAACGCCAAAGTGCGAGCAGCCAGAGACGGAAGCCTGCGTTATGAATATTGCGATGGTGATAGTGGTGGTGGCGGCGTTTCGATGATTACTCTGGATTCGATAGCTGATCAAATATCGCCCATCGGTATGCTGCACATCGATGTGGAGGGGTGGGAGAGTAACGTCTTGCGAGGGGCGAAGAAGACATTACACTCCGTATCGAGGGATGATGATGGCCCTCCGTGCTTTATCATTGCCGAAGCCTGGACCGAAAAGGAAAGCCTGCGACGGGGGGCGGAAGGAGATGCCGAGGAGAAAATCGTGCGTGTCATGGAGGACGAGGTGAATCGGGGAGAGGTTCGAAGGTTTGAACGAGTCGGAGACATTGTGGACGTTGAACGGAACTTAGTTTATATATATAAATGATAAATGAAAATGAAGAGCAAAAATCAAATAAATGAACATCTTTGGTTTAGAAAGTGTGTGTGTGTGTATGTTTTATTGCGACGAGTCAGGGATTATTTTGCTGGGAGCGGAGTTGTGTGACTACAGTGGACACATCGTGGCCGGGGATAACGTCAATGATGAAGGAGACTAGCTTGGAGCATTCGTAGAAGACGTTGTAACCAAGCGTTTGAAGCGACTCTGGGATCGTCATCGAGTTTAGTTCTTCGCAACATGCGAAGGCACCATCATCTAATTCTTGAAGGTTTATGTGGAGGAGATCGGCATTCTCTAGACTACGGCACCAAAGGAAGGTTTCTCTACCAATGTATGTTAACATCGTCGGGAAAGATGCGGTAGTCAAACTATTGCAGACCCAGAAGGCTTGTCAACCTATCTTGTCGACCTATCTCCTCAACGCCCTCGGGGATATCTACAACGACGAGATTGACAGCGTAGGCGAAGGCCCACTGTCCGACCTGAATATGAAGAAAGATCACCCGCGTTGCGAGCTTACGACGCTCTTCTAGCTCATCAGCATCCCAAAAATATCCACCCCCGGCCATCCTTATATCCTCCCCACCGTGAACAATAATCTCGCTGCTCTCAACGCCGTCGTCAATAAACGCATCAACCACGCGTGATCAGGGCTTCGAGACCAACCTGATCGTCATGATCGTTTGGAAGTAACGGGACGAGTAGCACACGGTAGTCGTCAGTATTGAGGAAGTTATTGCCGCTCAGGAGGACTTCGCAGCGGAGGCGTAGATGTAGAAGCTCAATGAGAACGGACTTGTTGTCCTTCATATCGAACTTGACGTACTTATCGTTCAGCTCGGCGCGAGCTCGGGTTTCCTGAGCTTGGTGATCCAGGCGGGAGGGGCAATGGAGACATACTTCAAAGTCGTCGAGTTCGCCGATGACGAGGATTCATTAATCCCCTGTTCATTCTTCTTCCCGTCGTCTTCCGCTCCCATCTTCCAATTCGTTTATCGGCTTTCGTGTATATCATTAGACTCGTAGGCTGCAGACTTGGACATCGTGGTACGTAGGCTTTGAGAACTCGGCTGCTAAACTTTCTTAGGTTTCCTCCCATCAATTTCAGTTTCGTCGATTTTCACAGTCTTACACGCAACTCCAGAGCCCGTTATACTCTTTCTACGTACACTCATACACCACTTATCACCCCTCAACCTCCTCAATACACACCTACCCCTCCCTAAATAGAAATCTAGTCAATCCCTGTCCAAGAGTGAACAAAGATCTGTGACACAAAACCCCCAAAACGTAATGGAAGCTTATGTGGTTTGTATTGGGACTTGGGAGCTAGATCCAACTCGTCCTTCGAGCATTGGCGGATGCGGCAATTGGTGCTTGAAGTTCACAGACTATAGGTACACTGTCAGTATGAGCAACGACGGTCGCAATGTCACGATGAATCTGGAGCGCATGACCTTGACATGTTTGTCCTGCTTACCCTTAGCCAAGTACACGGAAGGAACGCAAGTTGTGACAGTTGCGACTTGGGACGATGAGCAGAATGGCTACCATTTCCCTGGACATTCTGGTGATGTCCATCACCCAGAATACATTCTGAGGTCGACAAGCCAAGGCGTCTTTACAGCTTCAGACCCGATGTCCGGTAAGGAAATTTGTAGCCATTCGTACGAGGGACCAGACAAGTTGAGACTTGAAGGACCCGAATTCGTGATTTGCATGAGGCGGGTCGGTCCTAGGCCTTCGCCGCCGGTGATGGCGTTGGGGACAGCAGCGGTCTCACCAACAACCATGAAAATGGAAGAGCACAACGCGAGTGCTACGGTCCCTGTTGCAGCGGCCCCTGTCGTAACGGCCCATGTCGTAACGGCCCCTGCCGCCAAGCCCGGATACATCAACATCACGGTTCCTCCGGGCAAGTCTGGTGGCGACATATTGGAAAGCTTCGTGAATCCAAAGAGTGGCATGCCCATAATGGTCCTGATTCCCTACGACAAGAAGGAGGGTGATGTATTCGAGCAATTTGTCGGTTAAGACGTGGGTGTCGGTGAGGGACCAGCCTCAGCAAACCCCGGTGCCATACTCCAACAAGAGGCTCGACGAGGCTATTTAGGAATTGATTTAGGTTAAGGAGAAGGGGCAATTTTTTAACTAACAAACATATAAATTACATCAACAACTTCTCCAAAATGTGTACTTGTCCCGCCCACTGCTTGACCTGCGCCTGCCGCAGAGCTTGGTACTTTCCGGCGACTCCTGCGGCGAGCGAGCCGAAGAGCGAAGTGATGAGTTAGTATAAAATGCTCGTAGTTCGATAGTAATGGTTACTTGGATGGATACCACATTCCCAACTCGTCGCTTTGCTGTTCGCAGCTTCGCACCTCTCGCAACCACATCCTCGCACTCCTTTTTCTTCTTCCTTGCATTGGCCAAAACCTTCTCGCAGTTTCGACTAGGCTGCAGCTGCGGTTTATTTAGGATCTTCGCCATTTCGCCGCCGTTCTGGAGCGACAGCCACGACTCGTCGCCGTTTCGGGGGGCTTGGGAAACGCAGGTTACGATTCCTGAGCGGCGAGCCGAGGATGAAGCCAGAGCGAGGAGCGAAGCGAGGAGTTAGAATGATAACCATGCGTTGTCAGCGAGGAGCGAAGCGACGAGCTGAAATATATCGAAAACGATGAGAGGAGCAGAGCCCGTGAGGAGCGAAGCGACGATGTAGTTCGTATTCTCTCGCTCCTCGCTACTGCTCGAGTGCTAGTGGGGGAGATAGCGAAAACGAGGAGTGGAGCGACGAGCTGAAATATCACGAATACATCGTCGCTTCGCTCCTCGCTCCTCGCAGTTCCTCACTCACCCGTGAGCGCATGACCCGTCAGGGAGCCGGCCAGAACTTTCGTCAGCAGCATTCCCGCCACCTTATCCTCCTTCTTACCCTTCTTCCCCCCACCCCCCTTCTTAACGCTTTTCCGTCGCAAATCGGAGGCGGCCTTCACGCAGCTTGTCAACGCCATCAAACTCAGATTGCTGTAAATGCCCTCGCAACCTCCCATCGAGGAGTGCGAGCTCTTCGACTCATCGTGCGCCGCGTTCTGCCCCTTGAACCGCTCCGACCCCATCAAGTCAAAGAACTGCAGCCTGCTCTCGCGAGCTTCGGTTTTTTTCGAGTTTAGGGTCGTGAGCTTAAACCCGGCAATGCAGTGGCTGCGAGAACTATTGTGACGGGTTGGAATGAATGGATAAATGGTTGAATGAATGATGTGTTGTTATATATATATTACCTTGTGTCGTTCATATTCGTCCCCCTCGTAAGCCTCGTCTCAACACTCGCAGCAAATCTCGCAACGTCCTCAGCGCTGTTAAGCTCCTTCTGTTCAGCTCCCTGAAGATGAGACTCTTCATCAACGAAACAAACAGCCCAACCCTGCTGTAAATCCCTGACGGATTGATCAGTGAGGCTTAGAATACTGCAACGAGCGTAGCGAGTCGCATGAGGATTGGCGATAACACGTGTTAGAATTAAGTAACGACGAAAACAGCGTCAATTTTAAGACTGAAGCTACTAGTGCAGTTGAATTGCAGCCGTAATTGTCGTATTCCCAGCTCTTCGCTTCGCTCCTCACTGCGCCTCGCCTCATTTCGACCATGCAGCCGTGAAGGAGAGCTTTCGAACCCTTCCCCTTCAATTCCTCAATAAAACTTAAAACCTCAAGTCCCGCTCTCAACACAAACCCATGTTCATCCTTCAAATTGAAATTACCCGCGTCCGCATCTCTAGCAGCTTCTCCCATACTTTGAGGAGGACCGAACATTGTATATGTTTTACCGGAACATGTTTGACCGTAACTTAGTAAATCTACGTCGTAACCTTCTACGAAACGAGAGACGAGAGGTTGAGCGACTTTTGAGTATACTTCAAGTTGTGTTGCTGAAGGTGGTATTGTTTTTGAGCGTGAAAATAGTTTGATGGAGGTGGTGTTTGAGGACATTGTTATTGAAGTTTCTGTATGTGAGGTTATCTGTTTTGAGGATTCGGTACCGGAGAGATTGTCGACTGTGAGGGGTTTTATTCGGGTGAACGAGGCCATGGGGGATAGGCTTGAGGTTTGCTGTTTTTGAGGAGTCAAGGATGGGAATTTGGAGAGTAAGTGACTGCGGATTTGAGGTTCGGGGAGGTCTTTAACTTGTTCGTACTCCTTCATCTGTTCGGGGGTTAAGTGTTCGATCGATACAGCGGCGCCCATGGAGGCAGGGGGGGACAAACCCTAGGGTTTGGGGGGATTGAGGTTGGATGGTAGAGGGGGGAGGTACTTCGGTATGGGTTGGGTGTGGGTTTTTGGGGCGAGGCGTGTGAAATGAACCCCTGTTATCTTAAGATAATCATATTTTGCAGGCAGTTTAAAGTAAGAAAATAGTTTTAAATAAGCTCGCGTTTTCGAAGTTACATCTATCATGTCAACCTGTGGCGGTAGGGTGGTGAATGGCGACAAGAGTGAAGCATCAAGCCCTGACGAGAAGTATGATGATCATGATATCAAGGACGACGCTGCCGATCCCCCCTAGGTACATTAGGGTAGACCTTAGCAGCCGTTATTCCTGTTCTGCCCCCTCAACTCCACAAACTCCACAGTTTCTTCGACACAGACGCCTTCCGCCGTCACTTCGTTGGATTCTTACCTGTTGAGGATTCATTCTGCACGATGCAGTTTTTGTCGAAGGAGTGGCAAGTCGTCGCCAAAAGGAGCATTGATGAAGATTTTACGAGCGGCGAGCTTTTAGTTCACGATGGAAAAGATGTAGGGGGTGGAGCCATAACCGGAAGCGGTATTCCCGACTGGGGTGGGTTGAAGGCAAAGCGTGAGCCGGTGAAACGGGTGATGTTCCTTCTAAATATTACGAAGGTCGGAAAGTATGCCTGCCACCGGGCCGTCAATCTCGTCGTTGTTGATATTCCCGAGGGCGTTGAGAGCATCGATAGAGAAGCCTTCTGGGGCTGCCTTAGATTGACTACCGTATCTTTCCCGACGACGTTAACTGCTATTAGTGATGAAGCCTTCTGGGGTTGTTCCAATCTAGACAATGTCGATCTCCTCCACACAAACCTTCAAGAATTAGAAAACCAAGCCTTCCAAAAATGCTCAGAACTAAAATCAATGACAATCCCGGACTCGCTTCAAACGCTTGGTTCACACGTCTTCCATGGCTGCTCCAAGCTAGTCCCCTCCAACATCCACACTCTAGACAACGACGCGGTAATCGCCCACCTTCGCTCCCACCAAAACAACCCTAACTAAAAAACTTTAAACATTTCGTAAAACAAAAACAGACAAAGATTACCCGAAAAAATTAGCGTCCGGATTCCCTCTATCACCCTCCTTCTCCTTCTCTCCTTCCTTTTCAACAACAACGGGTTTAACAACTTTCTTTTTAACACCACCACCACCGCCTCTTCCAATCGACATTAAATCCGTACTCCCCATCACCTTATATTTTGGTTTACTACCTTGTGCGGTAGTAACCGCGCTTGCGGAGGAAGGAGTATCGCCGGTAGACCACATGTTGTTTTTAGCACGCTCGACGTGTCCGTGACCAGGGGCGAGGTGTTTTTTGGGGGTTTCGTTGGGGTGGGGAGTGCGTTTTGGTTTGGATTTTTTGGGAGGCATTTTGGCTGAAAAAAAAAGGGTTTTGTTAGTTTTTGATTTCACGCCGGCATGACTCGCATGAGTCCTATGGTACCCAATAAGGGTAAGGAATCGATCTTAAGGACGGCGGGCGACGTGCACTCTCTAGACTCGTAGGTGAAATTAATCACAGAATGAATCGGCGGGTATAATGCAGGCAAAACGCTTGCAGAATTCCCTGGCGAGAGCGCCATCTAATGAATCTTCCAAAGGTGTTTGAATTGATCTCGTTGGTGGTTGCACGGGTGTGCGTGAGATCAAGTAATTTGTCCTTGGTGATGCGAATATGAATGTGTGCTACGGGGAGGAGGGGGCGATGGGAGTGTGTGCTGCTGCACGAAGCACTACGAACCACTACGAACCACTACTCACCTTGAAAATATCAGTTTGGGGGGAGGATCAGTAGTTGGCTGGAGGGTGGGGCGGGTTTAGGGCGGACGGATGAAGGAGGATGAACGTGAGGAGGCTGGAGCGGCGAGCGGCGAGGACACGGGAAAGATTGTGCTGGATATCTTTAGTTTCGAACGCAGTGATTACGAGTGGTGAGTACGGGGTCTTCAATGCTACTGGGTTGTACGTAGAACGAGTAACAACTTTGGGGTTGCGTGTGGGACAGTAAATCGACGAAACTAAATTTGAGGCATGGAAATCTGAGAAAGTTTTCAGCCAAAATCTCGAAATCTACGTCTTTCGACGTCCAAGTCTGTAGCCTTAGAGTCCCTTTAGCCCAATCTCACCACCCACACCTGTCATCAATCTCCTACACTTCAAACCATAGAATAATTCACCTCAACGCTCCGCTCCTCGGTCGTCGATATCCTCTTCCCTCAAAATGCTCTGCACAACTCTCCACCGTCTCCCCTGCCGCCTTCCCTCCAGCTTCCGCCTGCTCTCAACTTCCTCCCCCCCCTCAACCTCCCCCACTTCATCCTCTTCATCTCCCAACCCAATCCTAAAATACATCGGTCCCTTCTCCTCCCTCACCCACCGCCTAAAACGCGTCTCCCTCCTGACTGCAACCTTCGGTATATCCCTCCCAATAACCTCCCTCCTAACCTCCTCCACCGTCCCCGCAATCGGTCAAATAGCCGTCACTGGCACAGCATTAACTACCGCCGTAGGCAGTACATTATTATTAAATTATTGTGTTAGTCCTTACGTTCATAAACTCGAGAAAGTTAACGAAAATGATTATTCAGCAGTAACAGTAAACATGTTCGCTCAAAAAATGTCAACCACATTTACTCTCGATCAAATCGAGTTGAGTGATAGTTTGAATCGACCTTTTTGTAATTTTATAGGTGAGCCAAGCAGTGAGCATAGCGAACGAGGATGTAGTATTTATATTTGATTGAGTTGATCGAGTTCCTTTGTCTCTAATGCTCAGAATAGCATATTAATACTAATCCGTTCGCTTTGCTCATTGCGTTCACTTTCCTTAACAGCGAACGGTATGCCCATGTATGTTCACGGTGAATTGCTTAATGATAAGAAATTATTAAAAAGTTTAATGAAAAGAAATCTTACTAAAAGTGAGATTGAAGGTAGAAGCGATGATGAGAACGTAGAGGATTAAAATAGGAATCCACTTAATAGGATTAATAATAATTAAGCACTAAGTTAACCTCGAAAATGTGTAAATTAAATTAAGTAATACATTTTCATGAAAATGCACCTTCCAATAGCTCCAACCTCTTCTGTACACTCCTCAAAAACCCCACAACCTTAATATTATCACTCGTATCGATTCCCTTAGGCACTAACTTCTTACTTCCCTTAAAGACGCCACCGTAAAATCCACCACCGAATTTTTGCACGGTGCGAGGAAGGAGGAAGGTTCGTAATTCCTTTGATTTATATGTAGCGAATATTTTATGGATTGATACGTGTTAGAATTTTATGGATCTGGTCGTTCGTCGTTCACGTTTTTCAGTCTCTCCGCAACTACGCCGCTTCGCGAGACTCTCCTCCCTTCCTCACCTTACAATGACTAAAAGCAAACCCCGCAATCTGTCTCAACCCCGTCCCCCTCAAATCAACTTCCTCCAAACTCCCACATTCACAGACACCAAGCTCCTATACATGTTAAACTTTTAGGAAATGTTATCGTTTTTAAATTTAAACAACCAGAGAAGGAAGAATGACCGATTGAGGTTATGGAGGAGGGGATTTGGACGGAGAGAAGATTGATTGCGGAGAGGAGAGCGTTTGCGCCGATTATTTTCGTGGTGTTGCAGAGGAAGACTACGCGGGATGTTTGATTAAGTTGTTCTTTTCTTCTATCACTTGATTCACTGCATCTAGGTTCATCTTGACCTCTGTGGATTCTAACTAAACCTTTACGTGATCCTGACCAACCTAAGTATCGTTCTACAACAATTTTCCAATCTTTTGAGACGTTAATTAATTGGAAAGCGTCCCATGGTAGGAGGTATTCAACAAACGTACGACGGAAGGCGTCTGTGTCGAAGAAACTGTGAACTTGAAAGGGGGGAGTGGGGGGGAGGGATTCATTTGTGGAGCTTCGTCGCTTCATAACTACTGGCAGGTTAACAGCACTTTGATCAACAACAATAACATCATCATTATCATCTAGCACGGATCGACCCGCAATATCGGAATCGGGTGTAATTGGTATTGGAACCGGGACATTAGCAATCTTTTTAAGGCAGGTAGGACGAGAGACGCGGGTACGGAATTGTCGCGAACTGTGGACAGGTTGTTTGTTGTCCTTCTCGTTGGGGATCTTTATTATTGTTTTGCTGATCATTAATATAGCATTCTTGGTAGAAATTGTAGGTGATATATTTTAATGTTAGATAGGTTGTTATATGTTATTTTTGGAAATTAACATGGAGGGTGCAAAAACAAGATTGTCCGAGATCAGACAGGGGCTCATTCCACACGCCTCTTCACCGCCTAACAATCAACTCCCCTGTCATACTTAAATCTCCCCTCCCTCTCCCCGCAACCCCTTCCAGCCCCTCCACCCATCCTTCTCTCCCTACAACTTCTCCTCTCCCCATCAAATCTCCTCCTCCTCCCCCTCCCAAAATGTCCAACCCCAATAACATCTTCGGTTCCGACTCCGACTCCGACTCCGACTCTGACTCTCCATCCTCCGTCCACCCCCCTGCCCCTCAAGAACGTATGTTCGAAATAATCGATAGTACCCAACTAAACGGTGGTAAAGGATTACGTTCTTTACATTTCATCAAAGCCGGTACAGAGATTTTTAGGGATATAGCTGTTTTACGTTGTCCAAATGCCTTCGCTGCGGAGAGTGAAGAAGAAGCTAAGGTAATTACTAATTAATATCCCTCATCACACCCAAAAAACATGTAAATCTCTTCTCTAACAATTCCCTCCCCTCCCCAGCGTCTCCTCAATGAATGCGTAACCCTCCGTTTCTCTCACCTCCCTCCTCCCCTCCGTACCTCCCTCCTAACCTTATCCTCTCACACCGAAAATATTCCCACAATCCCCGGAATATTCCAAACAAACGCCTTGCGATTAACCGGTCGCGACACCGGCTCCGGAGCAATCTTCCAAACCTTCGCTCGAATGAATCATTCCTGCTTCCCTAACATTGAACATACATGGGACGATACTACTCAGCGATTAATATTAAAATCTATTCGAGATGTAAATGCTCTTGAAGAAATGTATATTTGTTATGGTGGAACGCCGGAGGATTCAGGGACGGAAGTTAGGAGAGAACATTTGGAGAAGAATTTCGGGTTTAGGTGTATGTGTGAAGTTTGTTGTGCTGACGATGATTTAAAAAGTTAACGTTTTTATGACTAAATAGTTTCTCTCTTTGATTTAAAGTTCCTTTACTCTTTCGTCACCTTAGACGTTAATATTCTTCCCTTTTTCTCTCTTAGCAATGGTGTGTTCTCTCCTTTTAGTTTTACAGTTTTATACATTACGGCGTTTTAATTAATTTGTTGGTTTTAGTCTTTGTTGCACTTTTCCTTGAATGTTTTGGAGGCGGAGAAAACAGGAGACCATTGGGCTTTGATTTCGAGGGGCTCTGTTATATTGGGGGTGTTAGTGTTTAAATTAATAATCGTCCGTATATCCTCTCCTCAATTCTCACCTCCAGTCTTCGGGTTCCTACCGGTCCTAGCGCTCCTGAAGGTGCTCTTGAAGGTCCCGAATCCTAGCATGGAGATTTTCTTGCCTCCAGCGACTTCGGTGGTTATTGTGTCGATGACGGCTGCGAGGGCGGACTCGGCGTCGGTTTTGGAGAGGCCGGATTTGGCGGCGACGGAGGAGACGAAGTCGGCCTCTGTTGTGTTGGGGGGAGGGGG